>SJYC01018967.1:0-103881 GCA_006408675.1 Madoqua kirkii | reverse complement strand
TCCCTCCCAGCATCAGAGTCTTTTCCAGTGAGTCAACTCTTCGCATGAAGTGGCCAAAGTACTGGAGTTTCAGCTTTAGCATCATTCCTTCCAAAGAAATTCCAGGGTTGATCTCCTTTAGAATGGACTGGTTGGATCTCCTTGCAGTCCAAGGGACTCTCAAGAGTCTTCTCCAACAGCACAGTTCAAAAGCATCAATTCTTCGGCGCTCAGCTTTCTTCACAGTTCAACTCTCACATCCATGCATGACTACAGGAAAAACCATAGCCTTGACTAGACGGACCTTAGTCAGCAAAGTAATGTCTCTGCTTTTAAATATGCTGTCTAGGTTGGTCATAACTTTTCTTCCAAGGAGTAAGTGTCTTTTAATTTCTTGGCTGCAGTCACCATCTGCCGTGATTTTGGTGGTCCAATTAACCAACTATTTTTAGGACTTCAAGACTATTGTATTATGATTAGAAAGATCTTTCCAAGCTAAGATTTTAAACATTGCACACTTTTTTAATTTTTATAGTTTTATCCCTTATCCTTAAATTTTAATCCTTTTGGAGTTTATTTTAATATTCTATCATTTCCCCGATTGTTGTATCCTCCATTTGTTCTGACTTACTTTAAGTTATTGGGTTGGCCAAAAGGCTCGTTCATTTCGCTCTGTAACTTGGTTCTGATAGCGCTTTTGTATGTTGTTCAGTCCCTAAGTTGTGTCCAACTCATTTGCAACACCATGGACTGTAGACTTCCTGGTTCCTCTGTTGATGGGATTTCCTAGGCAAGAATACTGGAGTGGGTTTCCATTTCTTTCTCCAGGGGATCTTCCCAGACCAGGGATCAAACTCTTGTCTGCAGCATTGCCAGGAAGGTTCTTTACCACTGAGCCACCAGGGAAGCCCACTAGTATTGTTTAGGTGTCTTTAACTTCATTCAAAACAATTTTGTTAGATTGTGTTGTCACAGCTGTCATATCAGTGTGCATTTAAAAAAATAAAAATTGGTGAATTTTTGTATAGCCATTGTAATATTGAAGATGGAAGAAAAAAGGAACATTTTCAGCATGCTTTATTATTTCAAGAAAAGTAAAAAGGCAACTGGAAGGCAAAAAACAAACAAACAAAAAGATTTATACAGTGTATGATGAAGGTGCTATGATTAATTAAATGTGTCAGAAGGCTTTGGTGAAGTTTTGTGATAGAGATTTCTCACTGGATGATTCTCCACAATCAGGTAGACCAGGTTGAAGTTGATAGTGAGACATTAATTGAGAGCAATCACCATCACACCATGGGAAAGAGGGCTGACATACTCAAAATATGCAAATCAAGTGCTGAAAATCATTTGCATCATTAATCACTTTGATGCTTGGGTTCCACATAAGATAAGTCAAAGATAAACCTTCCTAACTATATTTCCTTACGCTCTTCTCTACTTAGAGCATACAAAAAAAAGTTCCATTTTTAAAATTAATTGTGGTGGGCAATGAAAGGTGGATACTGAACAAAAACGTGGAATAGAAGAGATCATAGGGCAAGCAGAGCAAACCACCACCAACCACACCAAAGGCTGGTCTTCATCCAAACAAGGCGATGCATATATGGTGGGATTTGAAGGGAGTCCTCTATTAAGAGCTCCTTCCAGAAAGCCAAACAATTAATTCCAGCGAGTATTGCTCCCAATTAGACCAACTGAAAGCAGCACTTAATGAAAAGCGTATGGAATTAGTCAGCAGAAAATGTGCAGCCTTCCATCAGGATACTGCAAGACTGCATGCTTCTTTGATGACCAGGCAAAGCCATTACAACCTAACCGGGAAATTCTGATTCATCCATCACATTCACCAGACATTGCACCTTCAGATGTCCATTTATTCCACTCTTTACAAAATTCTGTTAATAGAAGAAATGTCCAGTTACCTGGAAGACTGTAAAAGGCACCTGGAAAAGTTCTTTGCTCAAAAAGACAAAAAGTTTTTGGGAAGATAGAATTGTGAAGTTATCTGAAAAATGACAGAAGATAGTGGGAAAAAATGGTAAATACGTTGTTCCATAAAGTTCTTGGTGAAAGTGAAAAATGCCTTTTATTTTTGCTTAAAAAACCAAAGGAGATTTTTGTCCAACTCAATATTTCTTGGCTTTCAACTTTCCTCTGACTCATTCAACAGTTCATGCACTGGTATCTACTGTTTTAATCATCGGGACCTTAAAACATTTTGATACTTGGAAAAACTGTTTACACCTCATTTACACCTCTTCTATTTTTTTTTTTTTAGAGTTTTTCTGGCTATACTTATTTTTCAGTTTCCCATTTGAGCTTTAAAACACCTTGTCTGTTTTAAAAACCATTTGGAATGGTGATTACATTAAATTTAAAAATTGACATGGAAGAATTAGTGTTTTTATAATATGTAGCCTGCCTATACAAGGAGATGAGTGTTTCAAAGATGGTTAGATGTTCACCAAAACAGTTCCAAGGTTGCTCCTGACAACGGGTTGCCGGGTTAGAGATTACATTTTCCAACCACCCTGGAAGGTGAACCAATTTTTGCATCACTTCCAGGCAAAGGCATTTAGGAAAGGTATGCCTTTGCCATGACATTCCCCCTCATCTGCAAGTTGGGGGGCAGAGGACCAGGGGGTTCTAGCAGATAAGAAATCAACAAGACGGGAGGAATGTGTATTACTTCCTTGAAAGTACAGAGATTTTCTCTAAGGCCTAGTTCAGGGCCAATTTTTGTGACTATTTTCTAGGCATATGAGAAAAATGTGTGTTCTCTATTTTCTCTGTGTAGAGTTTGAGCTATATCCATCTCATCAAACTGGAAATCATATCACTTTGTTTTTCTCAGTGTTTTTGCTCACTTGCCCAGTTGGAGATGGAAAGAAGTTAAGTGAGGTCCCTGACTATTCCTGTTTCTCCTTTTCATCTCTTGTAATTTCTGCTTTATCAATTTTGATGCCACGACATTTGATGTGTAGAGAGCATAATGGTTAAAAACTCATGAGCTGCACACTATAAGACTGAAATGACTTTATCCTATTTAATTCTTTATTTTTGCCTAAATTCTAATTTCTAGAAATAAGATCATGACTCTTGCTTGTTTGCTTCCTTGTTTTGTTTGCTTTTGGAGGGTCTATTTTTTGTTATGGGGAGAACCATATTTTTTTCTTGCATTTCTTTACTATATCTCTGCTCACCTTTTCAACTTTACTGAATTATTTTGTTTTCATATGTTTCCCATACACCATATAGTAATCATGACTCTTGCTTGTTTGCTTCCTTGTTTTGTTTGCTTTTGGAGGGTCTATTTTTTGTTATGGGGAGAACCATATTTTTTTCTTGCATTTCTTTACTATATCTCTGCTCACCTTTTCAACTTTACTGAATTATTTTGTTTTCATATGTTTCCCATACACCATATAGTGTGGTTTGTTTTTTTCTGGTCCAGTCTAAAATCCTTTTGGTAAATGATTTAAGCCCATTAATATTAATATGAGATCAATGTATATCATAGATATGCATTTTATTTTGTGTTTCTCTCTCTCCTTAACTATGTGATGCATTTTCTTTGCTTGGAATATTGGTCATATTTATTCTGATATATAAAAATTTTCTTTATTATTGCATGTAATCCCCTAGGCCTTTGTTTCTTTATAGTATGTATCAATTCCTTATTCTGAGAAATGATAAAATTAGCACATTTCATATTCCCTGACCATGTGTTTTTAGTGAATAAGGCTATCTTTTTTAATGTTTACTCTTGTACGCTTAATTATGCCAATTTTCTAATTGGCAGTTTTAATAATAATTACTGACTGCTATTTCATAAGGCAGTCAGCAAAACCATTCCACTGCTCACCTTCTTTCAAAGTTCCTCAAAATATGTGTTAGTTGTAACAATTCTATGTTGTCAGAAAATAAGACTTATATTATGATTCATTGTGCCAATCTCTAAATTTGCACTAATGTTAATTCTAAAGTGAAATACATTCAATATGTCCTACCTTTTGTTGTAATTTTCTTAGTCATTTTTTAAGTAAGATAACTTTATCTTACAGAAATTTCTTCAAAAAGTTCTCATAATAATTATGCTCCCTTAGTTTTTGCATATTTCAGTTGTATACACAAGCTTTGTATTTACAGGAGAGTGTGCATAGAAAATTCTTCATTTATACTTTCTTATTTGAAGTTTAAGTCTTGCATCATTATATTTTGGCATGGCATTTTGCTATAGCCAAATTTGAGACCTGCCTCACTTTTCAGTTCAGTTCAGTCGGTCAAAGTGTCCAACTCTGCAACTCCATGGACTGCAGCATGCCAGGCTTTCCTGTCCATCACCAACTCCCAGAGTCTACTCAAACTCATATCCATCGAATCAGTGATGCCATCCAACTGTCTCATCATCTGTCATCCCCTTCTCCTTCTACCTTCAGTCTTTCCAAAAATCAGGATCTTTTCAAATGAGTCAGTTCTTCGCATCAGGTGGCCAAAATATTGGAGTTTCAGCTCCAGCATCAGTCCTTCCAATGTATATTCAGGACTGATTTCCTTCAGGATGGACAGGCTGGATCTCCTTGCAGTCCAAGGAACTCTCAAGAGTCTTCTCCAACACCACAGTTCAAAAGTATCACTACTTTGGCACTCAGTTTTCTCATATTCCAACACATTCCAACATGACTACAAGAAAAACCATAGCTTTGATTAGACAGACCTTTGTTGGCAAAGTAATGTCTCTGCTTTTTAATAAGCTGTCTAGGTTGGTCATAACTTTTCTTCCAAGGAACAAGCATCTTTAAATTTCATGGCTTCAGTCACCATCTGCAGTGATTTTGGAGCCCCCCAAAATAAAGTCTCCCACAGTTTCCATTGTTTCCCCATCTATTTGTCATGAAGGGATGGGACCAGCTGCCATGTTCTTAGCTTTCTGAATGTTGAGTTTTAAGCCAACTTTTTCACTCTCCTCTTTCACTTTCATCAAAAAGATCTTTAGTTCTTCACTTTCTGCCATATGGGTGATGTCATCTGCATATCTGAGGTTATTGATATTTCTCCCAGCAATCTTGATTCCAGCTTCCGCTTCATCCAGTCCAGCATTTCTCATGATGCACTCTGCATATAAGTTAAATAAGCAGGGTGACAATAGACAGCCTTGACTTGCATACAGACTTCTCAGGAGGCAGGTCAGGTGGTCTGGTATTCTCATCTCTCTCAGAATTTTCCACAGTTTATTGTGATCCACACAGTCAAAGTCTTTGTCATAGTCAATAAAGCAGATGTTTTTCTGGAACTCTCTTGCTTTTTGATGATTCAATAGATGTTAGCAATTTGATCTCTGATTCCTCTGCTTTTTCCAAAACCAGCTTGAACATCAGGAAGTTCATAGTTCACGTATTGCTGAAGACTAGCTTGGAGAATTTTGAGCATTACTTTACTAGCATGTGAGATGAGTGCAATTGTGCGGTAGTTTGAGCATTCCTTGGCATTGTCTTTCTTTGGGATTGGAATAAAAACTGACCTTTTCCAGTCCTGTGGCCACTGCTGACCTTTCCAAATTTACTGACATATTGAGTGCAGTACTTTCTCAGCATCATTTTTTAGGATTTCAAACAGCTCCACTGGAATTCCATCATCTCCACTAGCTTTGTTCATAGTGATGCTTTGTAAGGCCCACTTGACTTCACATTCCAGGATGTCTGGCTCCACGTGAGTGATCACACCATCGTGATTATCTGGGTCATGAAGATCTTTTTGTAAAATTCTTTGTATTCTTGCCACCTCTTCTTAATATCTTCTGCTTCTGTTAGGTCCATACCATTTCTGTCCTTTATTGAGCCCATCTTTTCATGAAATGTTCCCTTGGTACCTCTAATTTTCTTGAAGAGATCTCTAGTCTTTCCTCCTTGTGTTGTTTTCCTCTATTTCTTTGCACTTGTCACTGAGGAAGTCTTTCTTATCTCTTCTTGCTATTCTTTGGAATTCTGCATTCAAATGGGTGTATCTTTCCTTTTCTCCTTTGCCTTTCTTTTGCTTTTCTTCTTTTCATAGCTATTTGTAAGGCCTTCTCAGACAACCATTTTGCCTTTTTGCATTTCTTTTTCTTGGGGATGATCTTGATCACTGCCTCCTGTACAATGTCATGAACCTCTGTCCATAGTTCTTCAGGCACTCTGTCTATCAGATCTAATCCCTTGAATGTGTCACTTTCACTTTATAATTCTAAGGAATTTGATTTTGCTCATACCTGGGTGGTCTAGTGATTTTCCCTACTTTCTTCAGCTTAAGTCTGAATTTGGTAATAAGGAGTTCATGATCTGAGCCACAGTCAGTTCCTGGTCTTGTTTTTGTTGACTGTATAAGAGCTTCTCCATCTTTGGCTGCAAAGAATATAATCAGTCTAATTTCGGTGTTGACCATCTGGTGATGTCCATGTGTAGAGTCTTCTCTTGTGATGGAAGAGGGTATTTGCAATGACCCTTGTGTTCTCTTGGCAAAACTCTATCAGCCTTTGCCCTGCTTCATTCTGTGCTCCAAGGCCAAATTTTCCTGTTACTCTGGTATTTCTTGACTTCCTGCTTTTGCATTCCAGTCCCATATAATGAAAAGGACATCTTCTTTGGGTGTTAGTTCTAGAAGGTCTTGTAGGGTGTCATAGAACCATTCAACTTCAGCTTCTTCAGTGTTACTGGTCAGGGCATAGACTTGGATTGCTGTGGTATTGACTAGTTTGCCTTGGAAACAAACAGAGATCATTCTGTCATTTTTGAGATTGCATCCAAGTACTGCATTTCGGACTCTTTTGTTGACTATGATGGCTACTCCATTTCTTGTAAGGGATTCTTGCCCACAGTAGTAGATATAATGGTCATCTGAATTTACTCCATTTTATTGCTTTGATCTTTTTTCCTGGATGCTGAGAAAATGTTTTAAAATTTTTACATCTAACAAACATACTTGAACCTCTCTCCATATTGACCATTCTAGGTCGATATTTCTTATTGCATCCTGTAAACTTTTGACTTAGATGTTTGTCTTTTTTTATTTAAATACAATTTTATTAAATTACACACTTTAAATATTTTCCATTTTGTACTTTCATTTTCAGAGACTGCAGTTGCACAAATGGAGAATCCCTTTTGCCAGTCCTCTCTGGTTACAGTGCTGCGTCTAACCCTCATCTGCTCTTTAGAGCTGCACTCGTTTTTGTGACCTTTCTCCTTTCTTCTCTGTGCTCCTTGTCTTGTTCTCCATGAGGCACGCTCTTCATTGTGCTTCTTACAGTGCCGGCTTCATTTCTGTGATGGCTGTCTGTCCGTTCCGACTTCTTTCCTGAGATCTGACCCCTCACGTTTCGTCTTACTCTCTGCTCGTCTCTTTCCCAGGTTCTCATATTTTTGCTGAATTCTTTGTTTGTAGAGGTGATGGCATTGTGTGGCTTCCTTTTCTTTTTTTCAAATGTAGTAAAATGTTTGGTCACAATTGTATTCTATTTAGTGGAAACATTTTTTTCTGGTAAATGTTCACCATTTGTTAGAAAGTTTTGATGCGCTTTTGCTTCTTTTATTCTTAGAGTATCTTTGCACTGACTTAGTACTTGCTCATCTTTTCCTTAGTCATCACTGGATCCCCGGGCCAGCCATTTGCAGGGAATGACTTTATTGGAGGGAGACGTACCCTTTATGATAACAGAGAAGCTAGCAGGTATTTACAACACAATCCATGACACCACAGAGAAGAAGCACCCTGCAAATATGGCTGTTGGTTCAGCTCTTCACGAAGCTCTCATCTTTGGATCCCCTCTACCAAATCCTTCTGGTGAGTGCCTATGCTCAGAAAATGAAGATCATGGCATCCGGTCCCATCACTTCATGGGAAACAGATGGGGAAACAGTGGAAACAGTGTCAGACTTTATTTCTCTGTGTTCCAAAATTACTGCAGATGATGACTGCAGCCATGAAACTAAAAGACGCTTACTCCTTGGAAGAAAAGTTATGACCAACCTAGATAGTATATTCAAAAGCAGAGACATCACTTTGCTGACTAAGGTCCGTCTAGTCAAGGCTATGGTTTTTCCTGTGGTCATGTATGGATGTGAGAGTTGGACTGTGAAGAAGGCTGAGTGCCAAAGAATTGATGCTTTTGAACTATGGTGTTGGAGAAGACTCCTGAGAGTCCCTTGGACTGCAAGGAGATCCAACCAGTCCATTCTGAAGGAGATCAGCCCTGAGATTTCTTTGGAAGGAATGATGCTGGAAACTCCAGTACTTTGGCCACCTCATGAGAAGAGTTGACTCATTGGAAAAGACTTTGATGCTGGGAGGTGTTGGGGGCAGGAGGAGAAGGGGATGACAGGGGATGAGATGGCTGGATGGCATCACTGACTCGATGGATGTGAGTCTGAGAGAACTCCCGGAGTTGGTGATGGACAGGGAGGCCTGGCGTGCTGCGATTCATGGGGCTGCAGAGTCGGACACGACTGAGCAACTGAACTGAACTGAACTGATGCTCAGATCTCTAGTTCACCCAGAGAACTGGGTGACTGCAACCTTCCCTTCAGGAAGCACTGGTGCTTTCCGACACAGCTGTCCCTCACTCTTCCCCACACCGCTCCACCTCCTACATCATTCCTCTCTGCTCTCAGCTACCTTGTTGAGCCTTAACACATATTTTGGGATCTGTAAATTATACATGTCTCCTAATTTTACCAAAAATAGTCTTCAGGGCTTTATGTCTTTAACTTTGCTTTTGTCATATTGGTTATTTCCAGAATGATATGAGTAAATGGGGCTTCCCAGGTGGCTCAGTGGTAAAGAACCTGCCCATCAATGCAGGAGGTGGAGGTTTGGTCCCTGGGCTGAGAAGATCCCCTGGAGAAGGAAATGGCAACCCACTCCAGTATTCTTGCCTGGAGAATCCCATGGACAGAGGAGCCTGGCGGGCTGTAATCCATGGGGTCACATAGAATCAGGCATGACCAAGCAACTGAGCACGGATATACACGAGTCGATGCCAACTTATGAAGTAATTTTCCCTCCAGAGCCGAGAAGTCCTTAATTTCTCGATTCTCCCCTGCCCAGTCCATCATATATGTTGGTGTCAGGTGTTAACTTTTGGAAACCCGGGCCTTTTAAAAAATCAATTTATACACAACTCAAAATTATACAGTAACTTTCTACTGAGTTCATGTTCTTTACCCTGCCATACAAGGCTGGCTCCCGTCAGGCCTCGGCCTAAACTCTCAGCATCCTTTCTCACAGCCCTGCTCCTATATGCGTGTCCCCATTCAGCTCTTTCTTTCTAAACGTTTTATCTTGTACTTGTCATTTCCTTCATGAGAAGCACCCTTCCCCTCCTCTCATCTTTACATGATCTTATCCCACCACTGAACCCACAGCCAAGTACCACTTAGCTCTTATGCTTATCTCCTATAATATTTTTCTATATGTACCTTCAAGATTCTTTCTCTCAGACACTTATAGTTATTATATGCACACTTCTTGTCTTCCCTCCTAGCAAGAAGGCTCTAGAGGAAACAATCCGGCCTGATACATCTTGAAGTGAAGTGAAGTCGTTGAGTCGTGTCTGACTCTTTGCGACCCCATGGACTATAGCCCACCAGGCTCCTCCATCTATAATAGCATTCTCCAGGCAAGAATACTGGAGTGGGTTGCCATTTCCTTCTCCAGGGGATCTTCCTGACCCAGGGATTGAACCCAGGTTTCCAGCATTGTGGGCAGACGCTTTAACCTCTGAGCCACCAGGGAAGCCCATGGTTTCCCACAAAACATTCAGCACAGTGAAAGTACTCCATAATTATGCGTTGGATGAATGAGGTTACCCTCAGTACTTAATAAGAATAAGAATAAACATTGCTTTAAAGATGAATAATTTCGTGGAGCTTGGAGATATCATCATCCCATGCTGGAGTTGGAGGAATTTCCTGTGGTTTGTTCTTTTCATAACATGGGATTTTTAAAGGAACCATTTATCATTGAAGGCACCAAGTAATTGAGACGTGGCTATCTGTGGCTTTGCAGGCATACATCTGAGCCTCTCATGCAAGATTCCTCCTGCTTCCCAGGGTATGCCATCTCCCACCCCCTCTATCACCTTAATCCTATCAAAGCCCATCTAGGCTGATCCTTCCCCTTAACTTTCCCAGCCTCCCAGGACTCAGGCACAGGCTTTATGAACCCTTTGAGCAAATCTGTTAACAAGAAGCTCTTAGCTGAGATTGCCTTACTCCAATAATACTATTGAAACGGCCACGTTTCTGATCTCCCTAAGTAGACTGGATTTTTTGAGGACAGAGACCATGTCTGATATCCTTCGTCCTAAGCTCTAATAACTAAATTGTGTCCAATAATATTAGTAAAGGCTTCCAAGAACCTTGGTCAGCACAGTCCTAGAGTCTCTGCTTCCCCACAGAGAACGGCTGGATGAGATCCAGTCACAACACCCCAGACACACACCATTCTGATGTCCTTTCTCAAAGACAAGCCTGCCATCATCTTTTTCTCTCTGGCCTTTGATCTTTAAGACTCACGGGTAAGCCTTTTTTGGAGGCTGCATATCCAAGCCTTAACCACCATGGAATGAAGACAAATACTGAAAAGGTAATCCTGTGTGGGGTTCTGTACACCGGAGTGTGCGAGCTGGTCACACTGTTTTGCCTACAGAGAGGAAAAGGGAGGGCTAGAGAGGCAGAAGGTGAGCAAAACTGGAAAAGAAAAATATGGCAACATCTAAACTTCCCTGATGGCTCAGATGGTGACGAATCTGTCTGCAAAAATGCAGGAGACCCAGGTTCAGTCTCTAGGTTGGGAAGATCCTCTGGAAGAGAAAATGACAACCCACTCCAGTATTCTCGCTTGGAGAAATTCCATGGAGAGAGGAGCTTGGCGGGATACAGTCCACAGGGCTGCAGAGTCGGACACAACTGAGTGACTTGCACTTTCACTGTTTCGTCCCTAGAGCAGTTATGGTGTGTGTGTGTGTCTGTGTGTGTGTGATGATGAAATTGACCCTTCCCACACAGGTATAACAGCTATCCCCTTACAGTGACCTTTGCCAAGGCCTCAAGGGAAATAATCAATTATAATTGTATGGAAGACAAAGTATGACAGTACATGAAATCAGAAATCAGTACCTTAACTGGGAAGCAAGCAAAAGTCTTGTGTCCACAGCAGGGCAAAGTTTTCCAGGGATAGAGACAAAAATAAAGCCAGGCTCTGAGTGCCACCTAGTGGACAGACATGCCACTGCAACAGGATGGATGCTTCATCATGAGAAGCTAGGTGAAGACCGGACACCACCCTCTGCTCCCATCCCTGCCCCCATCTCATCTGAGATCTCCTGCCACTTTCCCAACACATGGGGAGTTGGGGGACGTCCCCTGAGCCCCCACTCTCTGAGGATGCTTGCTATGAGTGGGGCAGTGACATGAGGGAGCAGGTTCCAAAGAGGGATGGGGTTATGCCATTCACTGGTACAGTATAAACATCCGTACACACACATGTACAATCCCAAATGACACCTTTCACCATCTCCTGCAAAGGGGGAGACTTTACACTTCTCCCTTCTTATGACTTCATTGCCTGCAAGAATGCCCTTTGCCCTTGCCATTCATCGTAAATGAGCTTTGTCAATCCTGGGCTAGGTGGCCGTAATCCCAAGGTGGGGAGAATCCAGGGTGCTCAGTCCTGGCACTTCCTAAGGATCTCCCTGGAAAAGCTGTATGAGTCATGCATTTTACTTTCTATCCTAGCCTGTGACGGGGACTTTAATTTGTCTTGCGCGTCTGCCTTGCACGGCAAGCCTGCCGGAAGGGGCGGTGCTGGACTCCTGAGTTCAGCCTTCAAAGCGTTTTCATCTAGCAGCTGCGGCTTAGGCCAAGCTCTATGGTGAGAGAATCAGGGAGGCAGTATTGATCTTCCCGACAGAGCGGCCCCCTCCAAGGCTGTTTGTTTTCAAGCTGGTACTGCAGCTGAGAGAGAGAGGACTTAGGAGCCTGGCCCTGCCTTTGCAAACGGACAGTTTTCTCACCATACTGACCAAACAGAGGTCACTAATGGGGCAGAAGTGATGAGGCTCCCTGTTCCGAGGCCAGACGGAGGTCTCAGCAGAAGCCCGGTTACGTGTTATTCAGGCTGAAGGCTCGCTTGGCTGCCTTCCATCTGCACAGCTAGACAGTCGCGACTGTGTCAAGCGCAACATCCAAGTCAGACAGACCCGGGGGATCCTAGCTCAGCCACTCACCAGCCCTTTGTTCATTTAACCTCTCCGGGTTTCATCGTTTTTATCCATCCCATGGGGATAATATTGCTTTCCTCATAGGATTATTATAAGACCTAAAAAATGCTAGTATCCAGCACAACTAGGCTCAAACTGAATTCCCTCGACAGTTGTTATCTTTGAAAAAGGAGATGATAGCTATCTGTATAGGTGTGTGTTTCCGAAAAAAATCCTTTTGCACATTCATTACAATGATGACAGCATATTTCTTTGGACATCAGAACATTTTTAAAAAATACAATTACTTTTATTTGTACTATTTAAAATAATCAGCACCTACTTGTGATGTTTCACAATATTTTCTTTCATTCTTTCAAAGATAAAATCTCTGTCAAGCATAAATCCAACCGGATAGTCACAAACTGAAAAATATTTTTGCAATCCATTTTGTGTATGTTTCATCCGTACTCCATAGATAAATACATTTTTGCAATTGTATAGTCCACATTTTCTGCAAAGCAAGCTTTTTCTCTTAGTGGTGAAGAATCCACCTGCCAATATAGGAGACGCAAGAGACACGGGTTCAGATCCCTGTGTCAGGAAGATCTCCTGGAGTAAGAAATGGTACCCTGCTACAGTATTCTTGCCTAGAAAATTCTATGGGCAGAGGAGCCTGGTGGGCTAAAGTCCTTGAGACCACAGAGAGTCAGACAAGACTGAACAGCTGGGCACAAACAATGGAAACACTTACCAAGCAGCTGAATTGTTTATCAGTGGTCTCTTTTTCATGTGTTTTCCAAGTTTATTCTCAGCCAATGATCAGACTTCCCTGTCTGTGAATTCCTCACCATGGTGATACAGAACAGACCCATCACCCCCCAGATTCCCTCCTGCCTACTCTCTGTTGCCTTCCTCACTCTCAACCCTTTGGCAACCACTGGTATACACTCCAGCCCTATAGTTTTTGCCTTTTCCAGAATCTCACATCAATAAGATCATAGATTATGAATCCTCTGGGGTGTGGCTTCTTTCACTTAACCTTTGCGCTCCATCCGTGCTGTGACACGCGTTCCTAGCTCATTCCTCCTCACTGCTCAGCAGTCATCCGAGATGACATTTAAGGTAGGGCCCATCAGTTCTGCACCTCCTTTCCTAGCTTGATATAGTAATGCAAACTGCCTACCAGAATCCAAAAGAGATTTGTTTACAGGCAGGCTGTGCTGAGGGTCTTCAGGAGCTAGAAACAAAAGAAGTGGTCCTCGTCCCACTGGCTGGCTAGCATTAAACCCAGCTGTATCACTCAAGTAAGGATGCCAGGCTGTTTATCACGTGTGATGAGATGAGCACAGTAGTCAAAAACTAACATCAGGGTTTGGGAAAAAGATCATCCAAGTGTCATGGGCGTGTTCCTGGAGGAAGTGAGCTTGAGGTGAGCTCAGAAGTAAGAAGGAGTTGGAAAAGCGAAAAGGACTCAGGAATGAACAGTATGTGCCAAGACTGGAAAACAGGGCAGGAACTATGCTTCATGCTTGGGCGAAGTGGGGTTTGGAAGCTTAGGAAGGAAGAAAGTTAATGTGGCCAGACCACACTTAGTAAGTGGAGACTGGTGCTAAGTGAAAAGAGGAAAGTGATCAGAGACCAGATGAAGAGGGGCCCCAGGCCACTGCAACGCCATCAGATTTATTCTGAACGTGATGGGAACTGCAGGAGAGGATCAGAGGAAGGACTCAGTCACTGATATTAATAGGGTCATGCTGACTCTTCTGCCCTGCACATTCTTTTGGCTCGGGGGTAGAAGCAGGGGACCAGGGAGGAGGCTTTCATGAACAGTCCAGGTGATAAATGACAAATGGCTTTTGCCACAATGGTAGAGCTGGTGACAGGTAGTGAGGATCTGGACATATTAGAAAGATAGAGCTAACAGAATTTGCTGAAACAAGCTACCAGAGGAAGGAACTGTCATTCACTGAGATGGGAAGATGGCAGGAAGAGCAAGGCTGGAGACAAAACCGGCAGTCTGGTTTTGGATGTGTTAGGAGGAGGAGGCCCTGGGTGATGTTGCTCCAATACCAGAGCGTCAGAAGTATGAATCGGTGGGGAGGTTGGGGGCCAGCAAGCTTAGGGTGTCTCTCATGTATAGATGAGCAGACAGGGGTACACATAAAATGGGTCTAAGAGCTCCGGGAGTGACCACGGGGGCGAGGCCACGAGAGCTCCGGGGGGCGAGGCCACGAGGAAGTCCCACTACGGTCCAGGCACAGAAAACTGGTGGTCTGGGCGTGGAGTTCAAAGAAGAGAGGCTCTTCGAGGTTGTTTAAAGGATGACTCTGTGGCCTTGGGGATGAAGACAAATATTCCCCATTAAAAACTTTGGATGACTTCACGACTGCTGTTACCATCCTAGAAATAATGATTAATGGACCTTGTTTAGGTTTTACTGCAGAAATATTTTTTCACAAGTGATGAAGGCACACTCTTTATATCATCCAGAAGGAATGAGTTCAGTTTTTTGGCCTCAGCAGAAAGAACCCCAAACTTCTCGATATTTTATCATCCAGTGTCAGTGTCTACTCAACTCCAGTGCTGAGAAAGCTCCAGCTCCTCCTGCTTTCCCCAGAAACATCTTATCTTGAAGTCAAAATCTATAAACAGACTCAAAGTGGGCACCATGCGGAGTTGGAATAACTTCAAATACTGGAGCGCACTCTCCTGCTTTGAGGCAAATAATTGAATCTTTCAGCCTTGATAATGACTCACAAGGCTTCAGAGTCACCATTCTTAATATCACTGGTCTTTGTCCCCGGGAAAGAGACATTTTTGTCTGAAATGCATTACCCCACTGAGCCTAGAATTTGCACTTCCTGTTGTGGGTTGTCTGTTTATATCTTTAAAAATTCCCTTTTCTTAATACAAGTTAATTCTGTTTTCGAACACTTCCCTGAGGTGACGCGTGTTCTTCTACCTAAAGCAAGGCCTTCCTCAAGCTCTGTATCTCAGGAATGGTCTGCTAAGCATCCGATCACATCTGCACCCTGAGAACCATCTTCTGCCTCCCCCCAAGCATCCCCTCATTTTCTCTTATCCCTGACTCTCTGGTTCACCCCCTTCTCCCCAGCCCCCTTGCCCCCATCTTTGCTGAGCCTTTCCTACCTGGAAAAGGTCCCAGCACTACTCTCTTGATTCTCATCTCTTGCCCTCTAATCCAGTTTCCACCATCACATCACAGTGGTCTCATCAAAGCATGCGGACTTGCTTCAATCAGTAGGAATTTCCCATTGCTTTAAGAGCGGGTCCCCACCCCCTTGCCTGGCATGCCTGCAACCTCCTGGTGATTCAGTTTTCTTCTCTAACCTTTTCTCCTGCTAGAATCCCCATATGCTTCAGACTTCCCAACAGACCCCGTCCCAGTTTCATAAGCAGCCTTGTTCCCTCTTGCTTCTGTGCCTTTTTTTTCTTAATGCTTCTTTTGCTTTGACCACCCTGTTTCCTCTCCACAGAGGTCTTCATCATCCTTCAAGAACCAGCTTAGGCATCAGTTCCTTTGGCTCATCTCCCTGGCTGTCATCCTCCAACCTCAAGCTGGGCCCTTTTAGCTGCTCACGCCCTAACATCCTCACCTTCCTTGCATCCAGCTCCCACTGAGACATAACTATTGGACTAGTGCCCTGTAACATGTGTGTGCATTTGTGTGTGTGTCAGGAGGGTACATGGACCTCTCAGGTGGCTAGTGGCAAAGAATCTGCCTGCAGTGCAGGAGACACAGGTTCAATCCCTGGATCGGGAAGATCCGCTGGGTGCAGAAATGGCAACCCACTCCAGTATTCTTGCCTGGGAAGTCCCATGGGCAGAGGAGCCAGGTGGGCTACAGTCCATGGGGTCACAAAGAGTCAGACACAACTGAGCATGATCATGATGAAGAGCACACACACACACACACACACACATACACACGAGTTCACTTTATCCCCGCACCTGGCATAGTGCTGACACTGAGTAAACATTCACAATTTTTTTTATTCCATTTGTGAATGAATGAACCAACATTTTTAGGTTTACAGAGCTCTGCCAATTTGAGATTGTCAAGAGCTAAGTGCATGCAAATGCACTGTGAGGAGCTAAATGCATACAAAAATAAAGTTGACCTTTACACTTTTATGGAGAAGGAAATGGCAACCCACTCCAGTACTCTTGCCTAGAGAATCCCATGGACAGAGCGGCCTGAGAGATTGCAGTCGATGGGATCTCAAAGAGTCGGACACGACTGAGCAACGAACACTTTACACTTTTAAGGGAGTCATTCACCTTTTTCCCTCTACAAAAACCTTTCAGTTTCATATAAGAAATATAAGAGCGTCAATAGACAGAATAAAGCCAGAACCACGGCAGAGTTGTGAGAACTCTGCTCATTCCCGTCAGTGGCATAGGAGCTGTATTTTATGGCATCACTTTGGTCTCCAGGAACAAATCAACTTTAATAGTCTTAGAATACACAGCCTGCTTATAAGTACAGAAGCCTCACAGAGTGAGTGTTTTCCAAAATCCCTAATTCACCCCTGAGGACTAGGGAAGCATGTGGGAAACGAGTACAGAAAAAATGGAGTCAGAGGGTCTAGTTCACTTTGGCACAGAGCCTATTATACCTACAGGCAGAGAAGGGGTGTCCTTTCAAAGTTAAGGTGGGATCTAAGTCACATACACAAGAGGATTTAGAGAGATCTTGGAAAGCCATCTTGTCCCCCAGATGTCTTCCCACCAAAGAACCACAACCCTTGATCTCCATCAACAGAACTATCCCGATTGGATCCACTAGCTGAGTATTCCTCAGAGGAGCAGTAAGGTCAGCTTCTGCAGTCCGTGGATCACTTTCTCCAAGACAAGAAAGCCTCAGGGCACGGAGGGAACTTTGAGCAGAGAAGACACACTCAGAAAGGCAAGCTGGGCACCCAAGTTATACCCAAGTCTTCCCTTTTTGACCATGCTCATCCCTTTGGCTGTTTGTATGTGTCCTTAGACTGGGGACATTCTCTACAGTAGTCTTTCCATGTCTGTTAAGCAAAAAGAATGAATTTTTTTTTTTGAAAGCCACAACTCTCCCATGACATCAGCAGAGTCCTGGCCAGTCTGGATCTGAATACGTTCTCAAGACCAAATGAGTCACATCTAGCTGAGGACTTCCCAGCCTGGCTGGAGGATGTGCATCAAATAAAACGGCAAATAAAACAGCTGCATGATCTCTTTCAAAGGCAGGATTGTTCCTGGAAGTTGCATGGAACTGTCATTCCCCCCACCACCAACAGCTAGAGCAAGCCTGCTCTTCAGAAAATGATCCTATGCAATATGTAGGCAGCCAGGGTTCTGCTGCAGTCTCTGGGGTTCCCAATAAAGCTGATTTGCACACTGATCTCCAATAATGCACATGAATAACACATGAATAATGCACATTTCAAACATGTCCTGAATAACAGTGCAAACAGAAAGAAATGGTTAACGGGTTAAACGGATGAAGGGTGGATCTCATCAGACAAATGGAGCATTAATGAAGCGATGTGCTCAGGGGGAACAGACCCCAGGAAGCTGAGGCAGTGGTTTTGTGAAAGATTTTGACAAGAGGAAGGTACTAAAAGTGTCAGTGCGAGGACGGATAAAGCCATGATTGAAACAGACAGTTCTAGGCAAGGAGGCTCTGGGGGAGAGGGAAGCACAAAGGCAAAGAGTGGAGGGCGTCTGCTAGATCAGAAGGGATCAGAGATGACCCCCAGGTGACTTTTGAATCCTAGAGAAACCTGCCAATAGCCTGGCACAGTGGGATTTCCACCGACTGCTTGCAGAAGCAAAGAAGCCTGCTGGGTAGCTTGGATGATCAAAACTGGCCCATTAGGTCCCTCTCGATGCACAATCACCGCTTCTGGTGCAAGAAATACATGTCGAATCATCAGAATCACTAATGCTGAGTACCACTCCGTGAGTCCAGGTATTTGCCCTGTCAGTCATCACCGTGGCTCCCTGCAAGCCTACCCCCAGCCACCCCACCACGAGGGTACAGCCACGCCTGCTTCAGCACCGACTTGCTCCAGTGCCACCCAGACGCTGTATCAAGAAGGGCATAAAGAACTGGCCAAAGAAAAATATTAATTTAAAAATGATAAAGCAGAGAGTCCAAGTAGGTGAGGTTACTTTTCCTTTGGTTTTCCATATTGGAGGACATCACTTTGCCAACAAAGGTCTGTATAATCTAAGCCATCGTTTCTCCAGCAGTCATGTATGGATGTGAGATTTGGACCATAAAGAAAGCTGAGCACCAAAGAACTGGTCCTTCAGACTGTATGCTGGAGAAGACTCTTGAGAATCTCTTGCACAACAAGGACATCCAGTCAGTCAGTTCTAAAGGAAATCAACCCTGAATGTTAATTGGAAGGACTGATGCTGAAGCTGAAGCTTCAATACTTTGGCCACCTGATGCGAAGAACTGACTCATTTGAACAGACCCTGATGCTGGGAAAGACTGAAGGCAGGAGGAGAAGGGGACGACAGAGGATGAGATAGATGGCTGGATGGCATCACCAACTCAATGGATATGAGTGAGTAAATTCCGGGAGATAGTGGAGGATAGGGAGGCCTGGCGTGCGTCAGTCCATGGGGTCGCAAGGAGTCGGACACGACTGAGCGACTGAACAACAAAAATGTTGAGCAGTCATATGTGATCAGACAAAGGACACAGGGCTGGGTGTTAGGCAGACACTGAGGGTCTCATGTAGTCCGGCAGCCGCACCCACACACTGGCTTAGACAGGGACCTGGGGGTGATCTTCAGATGCTCCAGCCAGGTTCCCCACCCAGGAGTCCAGCAAAGCCCAGAGGGACGAGGGTGGAGCAAGCACAGGGCTAGATGTTCCTTTGAGGCAAGGAACAGTAGGTGCCAATGGATGCTAACACAAGCCTCCCAGGAGTGGTGCCCGCCACCCCCGTCCCAAAACTCCTAACAAAGGAGTGGGACTCCCTGACACAAAGCAGCGTTCTGACACAGACCCAAGAGAAGGTCAGCAGCCCTTTCTGATCCGAGCTACCTGCTCACAGGGTTTCAAGACTCCTGGAGAAAGGCGGACCCCTCAGGGTGCAGAGCAGGTTGGGGGTGCCAGGCAGAGACGCCTCCCTCTGGGAGCTCACACTGGACCAGGGAGCAAGTGTGTCTGCCACGTGCAGAGGGCCAGCACTTTGCTCAGAGATGGGGCCAAGGCCTGTTCTCCGAGGCTTCAAAGTGAGTGAAGGAGACAGCCACAGTGAGGCCGAGGGCAGCGCGTCCTAGCTGGGCGGCTTGCAGGGGGCCTCGGTCAGCCAGTCAAGACGTGGGCGTTTTATTGCACAGCTTCCAGCCAGAGCTGCGGCACCCGCCGAAACCCCCTGACTGTGGGTCCTGAGAAACCGTGGCTGAGATTACAGGCATTTTGTATGTCTCCGGTGATGTTTGGCTCCCGCACTGCGCCAGCTCTTATTCTCAAATGTGAGTGGGTTGGCTTTTTATATTCTAGTGGGAAGAGGCGGGTGAGGAAGTGGCAGGTGTGTGCCCGTTATCCTTCCCCCGTTCGGCTCCTTGTGACAGTACAGACCAACCGGAAAAGAGCCCTTTCTCTGCCTCCCGGTGACGTCAACCGCATCGAATTTTTACAGCGCACTTATCTTGCTATGGCTGAGGTCTTAGTCAATTCTGGCTGAGGAGGTATCTCGCTACCTGTCAGACAGGAGTAAGAGAATTTAATAACAGTCCAAGAACATATATCGGATGTGGACACTGTCGGGCACAGCACGAGGTATAGTCCTGAGCAAGACAGGCGGTGGGTGACTGCTTAGAACTCACTGCCCAGAGAGGGAGGGGAAGCTTGACCATCTGTGTGAGTGCAAGAGCTGCGGAAGGGAAGCTCGGACGAGTGAGCAGCACTGTGAACGGCTGCTGTCGCTGCTGTTCACTCGCTCAGTCGTGTCCGACCCTGCAGCCCCACGGACTGCAGCACACCAGGCTTCCCCGTCCTTCACCATCTCCTGGAGTTTGCTCAACTCATGTCCATGGAGTCGGTGATGCCATCCAACCGTCTCATCCTCTGTTGCCTCCTTCTCCTCCTGCCCCCAATCTTCCCCAGCATCACGGTCTTTTCCAGCATGAAACATAAATAATATTAATCTGTCTTTTGTTGTTCCGTCTTTACCAGAAAAAAAAAAAAAAGAATAAAAGGGAGTTGAAAGGAGTGGAACGGAAGAAGAAAAGAAGGAAAATAAAAGAAGCATGAGGGTACCTGGCAACCAGGACCTGTGCTCAGGGACAGGGAGGTGGCGGGGAGTGGTGAAGACCGTGGGAAACAGGCGTTCACCCAGATCTGCAGGAAACTCTTTCAGCTAATTGCTTCCAAGTATAACTGCAGGGCCACTGTTTCCAAAGCTTCACTTTTTAAAGTAAAGCAAATAATTCTGATTTTTTTTCTAGATAAACTCTCCTGATTTTTAAATGTTGACTCACATAAAAAAATTAAATTCCAAACAGGCCCAATCAAATACCTCGGCAGGTGGGACTCAACTTTTGAGGAGCCAGTTTGCTGCCTCGGCCTTGAAATGGCATCATGGAAGTTTATAGATCTCAGTGTGCAAGGCCAGACAGATCCCATTGTTCCAGACCCTGGGCTTCTTGTCCAGCATGGCAAACACCTCACAGCAATTTCACATTCCTTATAAACTGACGTAGCATTTCACCTCAGTGTTTGCCGAGCAAAAGGGCTATCTTTTCAGGACACTGGACTAGGTGATTTCAAAGGTCGCTTCTGAATCTGACTGACAACCCCAGCTTGAAATTAAGAAAATAATAACAGCATAACAATAATGAAGGCAATGATGCATTAAATACTTCACTGCCAGTGAGCCCACCCATGTTATCTGGTTTAAATTACTCAAAGCGTTCAATCATCTCATCTGTGCAGGAAAAATTATCACTGAATTACACACTACGGGTAAAATATAAGCCGGACCCGCTCATCCTTTTTTGGATGCTTGCACCAGGGATTATAGACATGCCTAATTATTGGTGGCATTTTGCTTTACTGGCTGAAATTGTTACCCCCAGGGCAAGCATGTGCAGAATGAGAACTGTACGAAAAGATCGCCCTGTTTATTGTTTCACCAGATTAACTCAGGGTGGCTCTGAAGTGGGCATAGTTTCTCCAGAAATTGACAATCTAGCCAGAGAGCAAAAGGATCTCTGCCTATTAACAGAAAAGCAAGAGCTAACTCAGGGACAAATTCAGCAGGGAAAGAGATGAGAGGTGGTAGAGTTTGCTCTTTTTTTGTAGCAGAGGTGGATGGAGTCAGGCCCCCGGGGAGGTGAGTCATATTCGAAAATGCAGGCAGGAAGTCAGAGGGTGCAAATTCAATTCTCCTCTTCGGATTTGCAAGTTTTATCTCCATTTGGCAGCCTGGGACTCCAGTGGGAAAGACAATGAGGAGACTGGAGACGAACCAGGACAACCTAAGGGTCCCTGACTTCTTTTCTGCCCCCATGTGGCCCTGGCACATTTTACCTCCGGCCTAAACCGCTGTGGCCCAGGTGCCCACGGTACAGTTGCAAGCTGACAGAGGGCTGGCACACAGCACTGGGGCCTCTGCTCTTTGTGACAGCTCCCTGCTGATCCCGTTTCTGCAGGGAAAGCAGGGCTTTGAAGACTCCTCTCAGGGCACCATCCATCCTTACGAAGGTCTGCAGTCAGCTGCGGGCAGCCCCAGGAGGGGACCAGGAAGGGGCTAGGGGGCCAGGGGAGGCCTGGAAGCCCCTCCTCCAACCTGCCTGAAGGCCTGAAACCCTCCTTTCTAAACCAGTGCAGGCAAAACAATTCAGGCTGTCTGTAGGCTAGGAGGAGGCCAGGAGGCAGCTAAGGGGTGGGGTGGGGAGGAGAGTCCTGATGGGAGGCAGGTGGGGTAGGAAGCGAGGGAGAGAAGGCGGGAGGGGGAATCCCATTTGGAAAGAAGCGCAGGCTTTGAACTTGCAGATCCCTCCAGCTGAGCCAGAATCCGCACGAGGCAGCCCCAGCTGGGTGCCTAGGGGTCTGTAAATAAATGTGACGGGGTGAGTGAGTTGACAGTTCCCCAACCTTAATGCATTCACCCCAAGGTGCTGTGGGCATCTGCTCCATAATTAACCAGGCTGTCCCCTCAGTACCCACTCCTGCCCCTGGGGTTGCTGAGACATTTCCATAATTACCTGCTGTGGCTCTAAGGAGCCCTCTGGAAGCAGTGTGCCCGTGGCTCCTTCCCTTCCTCCGTCCCTGCCACTCTGGGTGGGGGACAGCCATCCCTGGCTGCCAGGGGTTGGGGGTGTCCCATTTCCGGGGGCCATCGCAGTATCCCATCCTGCCCACCATCATCCACACAACATCTGTTCTCCTCCCTCCCAGGAGACTCAATGGGCAGCAAGGAGGAAGGGGCATCACAGGGTACCCAAAGGGACACTTTGCACCAGCAGATCAACCATCTATAACGTGATGTCTGATGGCAGAATCCGATGTGCCCCTGAGTTGAAAACCATTGCAGTGATGAAAACCGACAGGGCCACTCAGCACCTAGAAAATGTTGAGAACGTCTTTCCGACAATTATGTGATTAATACTAATAACAGCACTAATAACGTCATTTATTCTAGATGAAAGAGCAAGGGCAAGTACCTATTTAACGCAGAATGTGTCCCTATGTGTTGCACGTACCAGGCATTCAATACGTATTTTTTGAAGGGAGATCATAGCTTTGTCACATGCTTTTCATGAGATGTGAGCACTCTGATCTTTACATTAAGGTGACGATAACTGCGGCACAGAGAGGTCGAGCAACTGATGCCACACAGCAAAGACAGTCAGGGTGTGACCCCAGACCCAGGGCCCCGGGACCGTGGTCCTTCTGCTTCCCCATGCTTCCAGGCCGCTTCACTGCATGAGGCACTTCAGCAGGTCCCTGAAAGTGGGCTCCCTGTTCTTTCTGTCTGCAAGGTCCTGTTTGACTCGCTGAGCTTAAGGAAGAGGTCGAGCAACTGATGCCACACAGCAAAGACAGTCAGGGTGTGACCCCAGACCCAGGGCCCCGGGACCGTGGTCCTTCTGCTTCCCCATGCTTCCAGGCCGCTTCACTGCATGAGGCACTTCAGCAGGTCCCTGAAAGTGGGCTCCCTGTTCTTTCTGTCTGCAAGGTCCTGTTTGACTCGCTGAGCTTAAGGACTCAGCCCATTAATTTATGAATCTTTTATTTCACTGCTTGAGCTTAAAGACTCAGCCCATTAATTTATGAGCCTTTTATTAGTGTGAATCACTTTCTTTAACTCTGTGTCACTACTGCATTTCACAAGTACCTAGCACATGGTAGCTATTCGATAAATATTTGTTTTATTGAATAAATCCATTTGATTGTAGATATTCAATAAATACTTTATTTAATATTAACTTAATTTGTTTTACAGAGGACACTCCTGAGATTTCAGAGATGGAACTATCTCATCACTAGAGGCTATACAGCCAGGAAATATAAGAACTATGATTTGAATTAAAGCTTGACTGAGTTCAGGGACCTTTCCAATAACCCATGTACCACTGAGCTCTGTAGACATCATTTAATATCATGTTAACAAATAAAGTTCTATAATTGTGGTTATTTTCATTTTTTCTGACAGTATCTTAATATATACTACCAACTAATAATCATAAACTTGAGTTATTTCAGTTTTTATTATAATGAAATTAGTATGAACTTACTATAGATTATTAGAAGACAACAAAGAGAAAAATAAATTAAATCAATAATCTCCAAACATTTTAAATGAATATTTTCTGCCAATATGTTTATGCATTTTGACATAATTTAGATTACAGTTTTTATATTCTAGGTTTTTTAACTTACTATTATAAACATTTTCCTGCTTACTTCAAGAATTTCAATAACTTCCCTATTTACCACTTAAGTGACTTAAAATTATCATTTTATATGCTCCATAATCATTTTTAATGACTAAAAAAATTCATTGTATAGGGCACAGACTATTAATCATACATTCTGTCCAATCCTAGATCATTTTTCACTGCTAGAAATAACAGTAAGGTAAAATTTTTTTTTTCATAATTTAAGAACACTTTGTAGAGTAGTTCTCTAGGAGACAAACCATCGAGCCAACGGATATGAACACTTTCAAAGCTCTTGACATAGATTGCAAACTGCTTTCCAAAGGAGTTGCACTAATTTTTTCCCCACTAACAGTGATTTGGATTTTACCATCATTTTAAATTTGATAATTTCTTTCAAATGCACACACAAAATCATCATGTTTTGAATTGTAATAGGAAAACAGTGTTAGAGATGGAAGACTCCCTCCATCTTGTATACATTAGGAAATTGAGGTCTGGCCGGTGCAATGGTCTGTTCCAGGTCACGGTCACTTGTGGGGATGAACTGGACTGAAGCCAGGTCCGCCATCCCACTCTCCCCTACTGTCTCCCAGGAAACTAGAAGCCATTTGCCGATCTATTTATCTGTTCAGCAGCAGTGTTGCACGGCTGCCATCACTTGATGTCTTCATTTTGATGATAAAGGGAAGCAGCTTTTGGAATATGTGGACCCGGCAGGTAACCAATTTCCTTCTATCGTGAGAAAAGAGTGTTTCCTGATAACCCTCTTCTACCTGCCAGGGTTCTGCGGGGAGACTTGTGTCTACTTCTCACTTCCTCCTCTTGGCTCAGGCTTCCGGAGCTCTGTGAGTCCTGCTGGACACGCACCCTGGCAGGCCTCACCACACCCTTCCCAGGGGCCTCTCTCCCCTGTCCTGGCTCAGCACGATGGCAACCGACCCCAGTTCCAGCCTCAGGCCAAGCGCTAGTGTTGCTCCTGCCCATCTGCCGCGTTGGCCAAGTTTCCCTGGTTGCTGAGTGATTCCAGGCTCTTCCCAGGAAGGCTGAGCGAGCTGCAAGCTAAGCCCAAGCCTCTACTCCCAGGCTCTGCCTTGTTCTCAGAGCAGCTTCCATGGCGTCTGCGGGTGCACCTCCTCCACCAGGACCCAGACAGCCCATCAATTGCCCCCTCAGTGTGGGGCCTGTTTCATACCACGAGAGACAGAAGGTACCTCCCCAACAAAGTCTCCCAGGTGACCTCCCAACACCCAGCCTCTTCCCTCCAGCTCAGGTTACATACCACGGCCATGCAGAGTGGCCCACAATATACTCAGCTTACTTACTCAGAAACCTTTCTATGACCACCAGTGGAAAGAGAGTGGCTTAGCTTTCAACTCCTTCCTTATAATACCTGCCGTCTACCAGTCAGTCAAGTTCTCCATATACCAGCCTGGCTAGGAAAGGCTGACCATGGAAGGGGAGTAGCAGAAGGTGGCAAGTGAGCTATGGGTAGAGTGGAGACATGATTGAGGTTGGGTGTAGGAAAAAAGCATGAGCTGGGATGGTGAGGGGTTGTACCGTCTACTCTGTTAGAATGTTCTTTCCTATTTTCTCTCTAACAGACCACTCATCCTTCATAACCTATTCATAAGCCACCTTTGAAGTCTTTTACAACCTGCTTTGCAGTATTCTTGCCTGGAGAATTCCATGAACAGAGGAGCCTGGTGGGTTACAGTCCATGGGCTTGCAAAGAGCCAGACATGACTGAGCGACTAATATACTTGCCTCCAAACTTTATGTCTTTCTCACTAGTCCTAAGACACTTGGCCCACACATCTGCTATGCCATTTTTCACATGAATCGACGTATTTTTTTAAATGTCTGCTGCTCCTGCTGCTAAGTCACTTTAGTCGTGTCCGACTCTGTGTGACCCCATAGATGGCAGCCCACCAGGTTCCCCCATCCCTGGGACTCTCCAGGCAAGAATACTGGAGTGGGGTGCCATTGCCTTCCCCAAGGCATAAAAGTGAAAAGTAAAAGTGAAGTCACTCAGTCGTGTCCGACTCAGCGACCCCATGGACTGCAGCCTACCAGGCTCCTCCATCCATGGGATTTTCCAGGCAAGAGTATTGGAGTGGGCTGCCATTGCCTTCTCCTTAAAATGTCTGACTTTGCCACAACTAAATACCCATGCTGTTTTTCAAAGGAGGCTGTGTCTATTCATCTTTTTTATCCTAATTACCTAATTCTTCTCTTAGTACTTGATCAAAATGTCTCTAGCAAGAATGAATACAATGTGTAAGACAGAATTATGGCTGGATGGCATGAACACATAAATGAATGAATCATGAACACATAAGTGGAGAAGATTTAGCTGTGCTACCTGAGGTGGGCACACATGCACATCTGTAACCCAAATTGGCACCTTTAAAATCAGGACATGGGCATGTAATCATCTGATTGGGAGTTTTGTGCCACATAAAACATGGGAAATTACCAATAAATACTGATCAATAAATGAGCTGGATAGTTTTTCACAGAAAAGCCCCAGGACTATAATTGTAAAGCTTAAGCTCTGTAGTTAGAATAATCCACGTACTTCTGGCTGCAGTTCTCCACTTTTTTCCCATCTATCACAAGCCATGTGGGTCACTGCTAGTCCATATGACATCCCCCTAACCAGTCTCATATCTATGAAGCAGAGGAAGGCTGGGGTGCACAGCTAAACCATTTAGTAGCCAAGAGGAAATCTGAAGCTTAAGATTCCACACATCCCTTGATCACTAAATAATAGGCAAACACTAAAAATATCCATGGAAGAATTACATCTGGCTGGGCATTTGAAGGAACTTCCTGGGTAGCTTAAATGGAAAAGAATCTCACAGCAAGAGACTTGGGTTCGATCCCTGGGTGGGGAAGATCCCCTGCAGGAGGGCATGGCACCCCACTCCAGTATTCTTGCCTGGAGAACCCCATGGATGGAGGACCCTGGTGGGCTACAGTCCATGGGGGCATTTGAAGAAGCCTTTGTGCTCTCTAATTTTAGGCTATTGGGAGAAATGTGACAATGTTTTACCCACAGTTTAAATCGGTGGCACGTTCTTGCCAAGTGGCCGAAGAGTTGCTGGTAGAGCATCAGTCCCTTTTTTAACTCTTCTCTTCTCTGCCTGCATGTCTATGCTTTGTAATTGAATCTAAATATGGCATTGGGGTACTTTTAAAATTCAGAGATTGGACATACTTATTGGAAGAGGCTGCTTACAGGTTGAGAATTTGGCATTGTCAGCAGCTGAGGGGCTTGGAGAATATGGCAAGACGAAGGCTGCCCAGAAGCAGAGGGAGTGTGGAAAAGGCCAGGCTTGGCTTAAGAGCCTCAGCATCAGCTGCTGCAACCTGGCAAGTGGATAAGCAATTTTTTCACAGCCGGTTGTAAAATTAAATGTATGGAAAAAATAAAGTAAATGTTCTGCCTAGCCAGCGAGTTAAATAGAGAACAGGCGATGCTTCCAACCAGACCTGAAAATCAGTGCAGCTTAGTGGTCTAAGGATAGCCAGAAAGATAATGGTATTTCAATGTCTCAGTCAATGATGTACAGTACCAAGAGGCTGGCAAACTATGGTCAAACCTAGCCCACTGCCCATTTCTGTAGGCTCACTGGATAAGAATGGGCTTTACAATTTTTAATGGATGGGAGGAAAATCAAAAAAGAAGAATATTTCATGACACAGGAAAGTCATATGAAATGTGAATTTCAGTATCCAAAAGTAAAGTTTTATTGCAACAAGACCACAAGTATTCATTAATGAATAAATGTGTGTCAGAGGTCACGTCCTGCTACAATAGCAAAACTGAGTAGCTACAAAAGATACCACTTAGCCTGCAAAGTCTAAAATATTTATTCACTAGCTGTCACTTTCCAGAAGTTTGCTAACCTCTAATGTGCAAAATGAGTTCAGGTTCCATCCCTTAGAAGTAAAGGTGACATGTGACACAGTATAAGGCACAAATTTAAAGTTCAAAGAGAATTTGGAAGACTCCTGGCCCAGCCCTCCACTCTATAGTATGTCCTGCAGAAACACAGGAGTGAGGACTCAACAAGTTTCAAAAAGCCTAGCCCTTCATCAAACACCTCCACCATGCTATGTTTCTGATATTAACCTATAACAATTCTTACCTCCACCTATCTTATACAGATAAGATTTAAGCTTCCCTATCTATAAACTGTTTCTACACTGAGAAGGTATTAACAAAAATCCTTTTTGATCAAAGAGAGGAATCCCACCTATTTCCGTGGGTTAGCACTTTGTATGTATTAAGAGGCAATTGCACTCATCTCATACGCTAGTAAAGTAATACTCAAAATTCTCCAAGCCAGGCTTCAGCAATACGGTGAACCGTGAACTTCCAGATGTTCAAGCTGGTTTTAGAAAAGGCAGAGGAACCAGAGATCAAATTACCAACATCCGCTGGATCACTGAAAAAGCAAGAGAGTTCCAGAAAAAAACATCTATTTCTGCTTTATTGACTAGGCCAAAGCCTTTGATTGTGTGGATCACAATAAACTGTGGAAAATTCTGAAAGAAATGGGAATACCAGAGCACCTGACCTGCCTCTTGAGAAACCTATATGCAGGTCAGGAAGCAAAAATTATAACTGGACATGGAACAAGAGACTGGTTCCAAATAGGAAAAGGAGTACATCAAGGCTGTATACTGTCACCCTGCTTATTTAACTTATATGCAGAGTACATCATGAGAAATGCTGGCCTGGAAGAAACACAAGCTGGAATCAACATTGCCAGGTGAAATATAAATCACCTCAGATATGCAGATTACACCACCCTTATGGCAGAAAGTAAAGACGAACTAATAAGCCTCTTGATGAAAGTGAAAGAGGAGAGTGAAAAAGTTGGCTTAAAGCTCAGTATTCAGAAAATGAAGATCATGGCATCCGGTCCCATCACTTCATGGGAAATAGATGGGGAAACAGTGGAAACAGTGTCAGACTTTATTTTACTGTCCAACACCAACTCCCGGAGCTTGCTCAAACTCATGTCCATTGAGTCAGTGATGCCGTGCAACCATCTCATCCTCTGTCGTCCCCTTCTCCTCCCGCCTTCAATCTTTCCCAGCATCAGGGTCTTTTCCAATGAGTCAGCTCTTCGCATCAGGTGGGCAAAGGATTGAAGCTTTAGCTTCTAATGAATATTCAGAACGTCCTTCCAATGAATATTCAGAACTGATTTCCTTTATGATGGACTGGCTGGAAAAGGGACTCTCAAGAAATAAGTCAGAGAAAGATAAATACTGGATGACATCACTGAATGAAATAACGCCGTTTGAAGCCACACGGATGGACCTGGAGATGATGGCAGTAAGTGAAGTAAGTCAGATGGACAAAGACAAACACCATATGGTATCACTGATGTGCAGTGCCTTTAAAAAGCGGTTCACACGAACTCATTCACAAAACAAATGGAGGCACAGGTGTAAAAAACAAACCTATGGCTGAGTGCCAAAGAATAGATGCGTTTGAACTGTGGTGTTGGACAAGACTCTTGAGAGTCCCTTGGACTGCAAGGAGATCCAACCAGTCCGTTCTAAAGGAGATCAGCCCTGGGATTTCTTTGAAAGCAATGATGCTAAAGCTGAAGCTCCAGTCCTTTGGCCACCTCATGCGAAGAGTTGACTCATTGGAAAAGCCTCTGATGCTGGGAGGGATTGGGGGCAGGAGGAAAAGGGGACGACAGAGGATGAGATGGCTGGATGGCATCACCGACTCGATGGACGTGAGTTTGAGTGAACTCTGGGAGTTGGTGATGGACAGGGAGGCCTGGTGTGCTGCATTTTACAGGGTTGCAAAGAGTCGGACACGACTGAGGGAGTGAAATGAACTGATGGTGACCAGGGGCTAAGGTGGGAGAGGGACAAATTTGGAGATGGGTATTAACATATACACACCACCATATATACAACTGATGCTGCTGCTAAGTCGCTTCAGTCGTGTCCAACTCTGTGCAACTCCACAGACGGCAGCCCACCAGGCTCCCCCGTCCCTGGGATTCTCCAGGCAAGAACACTGGAGTGGGTTGACATTTCCTTCTCCAATGCCTGCAAGTGAAAAGTGAAAGGGAAGTCGCTCAGTCGTGTCTGACTCTTAGCGACCCCATGGACTGCAGCCCACCAGGCTCCTCTGTCCATGGGATTTTCTAGGCAAGAGAACTGGAGTGGGGGGCCATCGCCTTTTCTGATATATACAGCAGATGAGTAATATGTTCTTACTGTATAGCACAGGGAAGTCTACTCAACGCTCTGTAATGTCCTATAAGGGAACAGAACCTAAAACAGAGTAGATATACGTATAACTCGGTCCCTTTGGTACAGGACTAATGAACACAACATTGTAAATCAACTAAGCGCCAATAACAATTTAAAAATAAAATAGTAATTAATGCAAATGAATGAACCAACAAAACAGAAGCAGACTCCCTGACACAGAGAACAACCTTCGGGTTAGCAAACAGGAAAGGGAGGGAGGGAGCAACTAGGAGTTTGGGACTAACATACACACACTCAAACTGAAAGTCGGTTAGCCGTGTCTGACTCTTTGCAACTCCATGGACTTCAGTCCATGGAATTCTCCAGGCCAGAACACTGAACTGGGTACCCTTTCCCTTCTCCAGGGGATCTTCCCAATCCAGGGATCGAACCCAGGTCTCCCACATTGCAGGTGGATTCTTTACCAGTTGAGCCACCAGGGAAGCCCAAGAATACTGGAGTGGGTAGCCTGTGCCTTCTCCAGGCGATCTTCCCAACCTAGGAGTTGAACCGGGGTCTCCTGCACTGCAGGTGGATTCTTTACCAGTTGAGCCACCAGGGAAGCCCAAGAATACTGGAGTGGGTAGCCTGTGCCTTCTCCAGGCGATCTTCCCAACCTAGGAGTTGAACCGGGGTCTCCTGCACTGCAGGTGGATTCTTTACCAGCTGAGCCACCAGGGAAGCCCAAGAATACTGGAGTGGGTAGCCTGTGCCTTCTCCAGGCGATCTTCCCAACCTAGGAGTTGAACCGGGGTCTCCTGCACTGCAGGAGGATTCTTTACCAGCTGATCCGCCAGGAAAGCACACACATACCACTCTGTCCAAGACAGATAAACAAGGACCGAGTATGGAGCACAGGGAACTAGAGTCAGTATCCTGTGAGAAATATTCAATATCCTGCTTTTTTTCCATAGTGGAAAAGAACGTGGGAAAGTCTATCTATCGCTCCATTACTTTGCCAAACATCTGAAACGAAGACAGCGCTGTAAATCCAGTATCAGTCCAGTTCAGTTCAGCTCAGTCGCTCAGTCGTGTCCGAGTCTTTGCGACCCCATGAACTGCAGCACGCCAGGCCTCCCTGTCCATCCCCAACTCACATAAAGTATGGGGAAAAAAAGAAAGTCTACCATCTTTGACGCATTGTATTGTTGACGCTGCCGTGATGTTCCGTGGTTCTCAAAGTCCGGTCCTCCACACCTCAAATGACTGTTTGACATTTTCCAGGTACTACAGTTATGTTTCTCCTCTCTGAAAGGCGTTTGCTTGGTTCCCATTGCCTGCAAACTAGAACTCGAGCATCACTTATCCTGGTCAGCAGCCTGAGCTCTGCTGTCTGTTCGCACATCCTTCCACGGAGGTTCCCGAAAAGCCTGTTTACACCTCCCCAAGGAGACGGCTGTTCACCCTACGTGCGCCTCTCCGTCTCGATTTTCCAACCCTCTGTCGTCATTTTTCATCATGTTTTCCTTTTCATTTTTAAACGTCTATTTCTTTTTTATTATGAAACCATGATTAACGCATGTAGAGGAGACTCGGAACATACAGAACAAGGCTACATATACTTCCAATGTATATTGCAATGATTTCTAAGTAGAGAAATTATGGTTTTTATTTATAACTTTAATAGCAAACTCTTTAAAAGGAACCCTGAATATAAAGAGAAGTAGAAGAATACAGTAGACCCGGCAAGGAGTATGAACCGATTCAACATAAAGAAGGTTTACACAATTTTCACACAACGTGGGATACAAATTCTCTTCAAGTTCCCATACACAACAAACCTGGAGCCACTGGAACATATCCAGGGACATAAAACTCGGGGCAAAACCTTCATGGTCTCAAGGTGTTGAGATCATACAGAGTCTGTGTTGTTATCACTCAAGAAGGGTGTTATGAGTCGATATCAAAAGATGGTGGAAGATAACCCACGTATTTTCAAGTGCAATGGGACACTTACCATGAGAGATCTTTGACATACCCATCGAAAGCCTCAAGGGTTGAAAGACAAGAAAAACCAGAGAGTGACTGCAGAGAAGAAAGCACTGAAATAAGAAGTTAATATCAAAATGAGAAACTGATTTCAAAGCTTGCTTTTGGTTCAGTTGACACTCTTTCTTCTCTTGGCTGCTACCTGAGTAAGGATCAGGTGTCCACCTTTCAAAAAGGTTGCATCTGAGGAAGCTGAGGTGGACCCGGTGTGAACAGGGTCCCGACACCAGACCTACTGGAAGAGCAGGAAACCAGGCTTTGCTTTCACGAGCCGAGGGATCCATTCAGCGAGGGCAAAGCTCTGCTTTCCAAATGAAGACAACCTGCAGCTCCAGGCAAGACTGGAGACCACATAGAACTGGAGATGCAGCCACGTGCTTCCTCAGATCCTTAGGGTCTGGTCATCTGTCCTGCAGGGAATGGCCCCTCTCCAGCATGTTTAAAGGAAGTGGCTTTGTTTCTATTACACTGTCCCAGTGGGTTACCGAAAGGAATTCACATGTCTGTGCTCAGTCGTGTCTGCCGCTTTGCAACCCCACGGATTACATTCCAGCAGGCTCTTCTGTCCCTGCGATTCTCTGGGCAAGAATACTGGTGTGGGTTGCCATGCCCTTCTCCAGGGGATCGTCTCAGACCCAGGGATCGAATCCGCATGTCCTGTTGCGGCTGCATCGGCAGGTTGATCCTTTACCACTGAGCCATCAGGAGAATCCAAAAGAAGGAAGCTGGTTTCCAGTCGCTCAGTCACGTCCAGCTCTTTGCGACCCCATGGAATGCAGCACACCAGAGTTCCTCACCATCTCCCAGAGTTTGCTCAAATTCCATTGAGTCGGTGATGCCACCCAACCATCTCATCCTCTGTCATCCCCTTCTCCTCCCACCTTCAACCTTTCCCAGCATCACGGTCTTTTCCAGTGAGTTCTCTCTTCACATCAGGTGGTCAAACTGTTGGAGCGTCAGCCTTCCTTAGAACCCAGGCTCTACAACTCCTGACCTCCTCCAGGCTCTTGTTGAAAGACTCCTCTTTACGGGATCAGTCCTGCCAGTGGCATCGCACAAGCTCCCAAACGCTTTGGTCTGAAACCTCCCTTTTCGTTTTGCTTACATGGCTAAAAGACAAGCTAATGAATTCCTGGTGAGCTGAACTGAATACTTGCAGAGGAATTTTTATTAGGTTTTACAAGACGATCTACAAATCACTGTTACGATGGGTCATTTGCTGGGGTGCAGAAAGAGCTCTGTAATACAGAAATGGATGTCATAATGGTAGCTAGTCATATGATGCTGAGCGTAATATTTTATTTCTATATAATCTCTCTCATTGGGATACATTTTACCTGCTTTACAAATATAAAATGAGAAACGGTGAGTGCCAAAGACTGTGAACTTTTCATGTCCGTGACCAAGTTCAACGCTGACTCTCTTTTCCGTAGACGATAAACCGGCTAATGCTGATTCTCTGAGCTTTAATTCCTCCATCTCTATGATACCTGAGAAAGCTACTTCTCTCAGAGACTGGGCTTCCCAAGGGGTTCAGGAGAAAAAGAATCTGCCTGACAACGTAGAAGACCTGGGTTTGATCCCTTGCATTGGGAAGACCCACTTGGAGAATGAAACGGTAACCCACTCCAGTATTCCTGCCTGGGAAATCCCACGGACAAAGAATCCATGGGGTCGCAAAGAGTCAAGCATGCCTGAGTGACTTGGCATGCACCCACAACCAATGTGGTACGATTTCTTCTGAGTCCCCTTTGGACTCCAACAGCTCTTGAACTTGTTTCCATTTCTTAGGAATCTATTTTTATTGGTTTTCTAATTTTAACTCCATAAAGAAACTGTTTAATCACCCTTGCATATTTTGTCATTTAAATTGCTGCCTCCTACTCTTAAGAAACAGGTGTGACCGTCAGTTGGTTATATGGTGGCTCAGATGGTAAAGAATTTGCCTGCAATGCAGGAGACCCAGGTTGGATCCCTGTGTCAAGAAGATACGGTCCATGGATTTGCAAAGAGCTGAGTGACTACCCTTTCATCCTATACCTGCAGACAATATGTAGACCACTTGATCACTGATCTTTGCACACACCTATTATTTGTGTAGTTGATGTTTCTCTGTGGGTTTCCTGTTTTTTTTTTTTTTTTTAATTTGATCTCCGCTCTAGTTTATATCACTGATTTTCTTTAATTTGCTTTAGATCTAAATTCACTTTCTATGCTTCCCTAAGACATTTAGGTTATCCTTTTTAGATCTCTCTTTCCTAATATGCACATTTGATATGGTAAAAGTCCCACGAAACCCCGCTTTCACTGCACCGTACATGTTTCAATAAGCTGTATCTTTTTTCCATGAGTCATTTCCCATGAGTCATTCAGCACTGTGTTATTTAATCTCCAGTGAGTGGAGAATTCTTCATCTCTCTTTCAGTGCTTGATTTCTAATTTAGACCCATGTACGCTAGGAACCTATTTTCTATTTCCGGCCTTTCCCTTAGGGCACGACATGTCTTATCACCCAGAATGTGTTCCCAGTTGCACGTGAACTTGAGAAGAATGTGTCTTCTCCTATGGTTGGATGGAATATTCTATAAACGCCAACGAGATCAAGTTGAATGATACAGCTGTTAGGCTGAGCGACGCCCTTACTGATTTTCAGCCTAAGGGATCTATCAGTTATTGAGGAAGGTAAGTGGAACTCGACAGCTAGAAAGAGGGCATTTTTCTATTCTTCTCTCACTTGTATAGGGTTTTACCTCCTATAGTTTTACACTGCTGGTGAGTACACATTTCAGATTGATAAATCTCCAAGGAGAAATGTCCGCTTTAACATATTTTCACCCTCAACACTTTTCCTTGTCCTGAAATCTAGTCTCTCAAAAATGAATGCACCTTTTGATTTCTTTTTCACTGATTAGTGCAGGGCTGCTTTAATTTTCATTTTATCCTATCTCTGATTTTACATTTCAAACGGGTTTCCTTTAGACAATATATATGTGTCCCTTAAAAGAAAATTAAATATGCTCTTACAACCTCTTTCTCTTAATCAGTATATTTAAAACCTTAACATTTAAAGCAATTTTGGATATAGCTGAACTAATATCTAAGATATCTGTGGTGGTTTAGTTGCTGAGTCATGTCCAGCTCTTGAGACCCCCTGGACTGTAGCCCGCCCGGCTCGTCTGTCCATGGGATTCTCCAGGCAAGAATATTGGGGTCGGTTGCCATTTCCTTCACTTCATTTCTTCTGTTTGGGTTTTAAAATATTCCCCTCATTTGCAGCCTTCTGTTTTCATTTGAGGGTTCAAAATCATTTTACTATCTCTTCTCTCAACATTAAGTTAGATCCCAATATTTCCCCAGGCATTACCAATATGCATTTTTATCTACTATAGATCCGTCTTCAAACACCACGCTATACAGACTCCAAAGACACCCACAGCAGGGAAGAATTTTATCATATTTATCCTGACAGTTTGCCTACGTTAGAAGCCTCTCAATTCAATTCTTTCATTAATTCAACAACATTTAAAGAACACCGTCTCTACTCTAGACATTTCCCAAGGTGCTAGGCATACATTAGAGGAGAAAAGAAGATTGACAAAGACCTCTGCACCTGTGGAAATTGTTTCTGAATTACAAGACACAGAGAGTATAACAAACGTGTGAAAGAAAATACCAATACAGTATACCAGCACATATATATGGAATTTAGAAAGATGGTAATGATAACCCTGTATGCGAGACAGCAAAAGAGACACAGATGTATAGAACGGACTTTTGGACTCTGAGGGAGAGGTAAAGGGTGGGAGAATGGCACTGAAACACGTATACTATCAGGTAAGAAACGAAGCGCCAGTCTATGTTTGATACAGGATACAGGATGCTTGGGGCTGGTGCACGGGATGATCCAGAGAGATGATGTGGGGTGGGAGGTGGGAGGGGGGTTCAGGGTTGGGAGCTCGTGTACACCTGTGGCGGATTCGTGTCAATGTATGGCAAAACCAGTACAGTATTGTAAAGTAAAATAAAGTAAAAATTAAAAAAAGAAGTTATGAGAGCTGTGGAAATGCATACACGGAGTGTGAGGAACCAGAAATGTAAGGATGGGGGTGGGATGCCAGATTTCAAACAGCAGGGTCAGGAGAGGACTCTGAAAGGAGGGTGTTTGGGATTCCTTGGTTTCCCAGTGGCTAAGACTCTGAGCTCGCAATTGAGGGGGCCCAAGTTCGATCCCCGGTACAGTACAGTATTGTAAAGTAAAATAAAGTAAAAATTAAAAAAAGAAGTTATGAGAGCTGCGGAAATGCATACACGGAGTGTGAGGAACCAGAAATGTAAGGATGGGGGTGGGATGCCAGATTTCAAACAGCAGGGTCAGGAGAGGACTCTGAAAGGAGGGTGTTTGGGATTCCTTGGTTTCCCAGTGGCTAAGACTCTGAGCTCGCAATTGAGGGGGCCCAAGTTCGATCCCCGGTCAGGGAACTAGAGTCTACATGCTGTAACTAAGCGCTCACGTGTGGCAACTAAGACCCAGAGAGGTCAAATCAACACAGAAGTAAATGCATTTTTAAAAATGGAAAATGCGATGTTTGCTGCGAGACTTGAAGAGGAAAGAAAGTCAAGCGTGATTCTGGTTAGAGGGAGACGTTTCCGGGAAAATAAATAGTAAGGATAACGTCCAGAGGTGCAAACCTGGCAGGCTTACTTGAACCACAGCTGGGAGGCGAGTGCGGCCGGGAAGCGGTGGCTAGTAACAACAGGGACGGGCGACGCCAGCCCGGTGGTCATTTAGATGGCCTCGGCTGGGACCCTACAGAAAGAGCGAGCCGCTCCAACACTGTGAAAAACGAGGGACACGCACAGCTTCTGCTTTCTGAAGAGGAACCCCGGGCACAGTACTGACGAGAGAACAGGAAACTGGAGACGGACAGGCCGGTTAGTTGTTGAGCTGACGGAGCTGGAGCTGCTGGGTGGATCCACCCGAGGGAACCCAGACACAGTCCGTCTTGGTTATGCCTCTGGGCCGTGGCTAAGGGATGCGGCGGGCAAGAAGAATTGATGCTTTTGAACTATGGTGTTGGAGAAGACTCTTGAGAGTCCCTTGGACTGCAAGGAGATCCAACCAGTCCATTCTGAAGGAGATCAACCCTGGGATTTCTTTGGAAGGAATGATGCTGAAGCTGAAACTCCAGTACTTTGGCCACCTCATGCAAAGAGTTGACTCATTGGAAAAGACTGATGCTGGGAGGGATTGGGGACAGGAGGAGAAGGGGACGACGAAGGATGAGATGGCTGGATGGCATCACGGACTCGATGGACTTGAGTCTGAGTGAACTCGGAGAGATGGTAATGAATAGGGAGGCCTGGCGTGCTGCAATTCATGGGGTCGCAAAGAGTCAGACATGACTGAGCGACTGAACTGAACTGATCTCTCTCCTTCCCCCCTCTCTCTACACAGATAAAAATGCCATCTGAGAACACAGCGGAAAGGCAGCCATCTGCAAGCTGGGAAGAGAGCCCTCGTCAGAAACCAACGCTGATGTCACCTTGCTCTCTGCCTTCTGTCCTCCAGACGGTGAGAAAATAAATGTCTGTTGTATGAGCCCCACAGCCAGAACTAGTTTGTTATGGCAGCTGGAGGAGACTAAGTTAAGAAGGTTAGATGATACTTTCAAAACGAGGCAGCTCAGCAGTGGAGAGCAAGGAGTCTTCTGGAGGAGGCAGGTCACAGAATCACACGACACAAATAAAACTGACTACAATAAGTGCTACCACGGACAGGTGTCTGTGCTACAAGATTTAAATAAGATGAGCTGACTTACTCAGGAGTCCAGGGAGACTAACTGGAGACACAGTCAGACTGAGGTCTGAAAGGCAAAGGAGAGCTTACTCAGTGAGGGAGAGGAGGGAATATCCAGAGAGAGGGCATGTACAAAGGCCCTGTGGTAGCAGGAAGCAGGTGAGGATGAAGGAAATCAGAGAAGGCCAATGTGTCTGGACCAGAAAGATCAGGGAGTAACATGAGAAGACACGGAAGAGGCAAGGATTGGTCAGACTCCTCATGGCCTTCTCAGCCATTTTAAGCAAGCGTGGCTTTATTCTAAGAGCATTACGAAAGCATTAAAGGGCTTTCGACATGACTTTTTAAGATTTCTAATTAGAAAGGATTACTCTGGCTGCAGTGTGGGAAAAGCTGGAGAAAGCCAATGGAGCTACAGGAAGAGCAGCTGAGAGACAGTTGCCGCAGATAAGATGAAAGAGGCTGGTCTCTGAAGACGGAGAGAAGGAACTGGTTCAGAGAGCGGTTTGTGGGGTGAAATCATCAGATTTTATGACTGACACACGTGAAGTTGAGAGGGAAACGCCCAGTGTGTCATTGTGCTTCCTGCACACACAGCGGGATGCAGGAGATGGGGGCGACACTGACCGAGATGTGAAACAGACAAGCGCCGGAAACCTGCCTGCACTGAGCAAAGCCGGGTGTGCTGGCTAAGGAAGAGCAGCACGTGACGGGGACCTGCACGGCGCCGCAGGGAGAGGGTGCGAGAAGGGACGTGTCACAGAATTGGGGCTTCTCGTAGGTGGGTTGGGGATCACGCGAGGAAACGGGGTTTTGCTCTGCATTGGTTGCTGTAGAGAAGCGGGGGCGATGCTATGATTGGGTAACTTCATAGTTCGTACCTGGAAGCGCACAGGATGGGTAATGTTTGATCATTCTTGTTTTAGGGACATTGTTTATGTTTTCGTCTATGTTCAGACACAACTACAGAATGATCTTGCTGTGTCTTGTCTGAGCGGCCTTGCCTGATGCTAGTGTTCTTTGAAATCATTTGTGTTGAGCCAGACAGCACCACAGTTTAGCTGTAAAGGACAGAAAGCTCCCAGAAATGGCACAGCCTCCCTGATGGGGCTAGGTGAGTTTCCAGCTGTCGGAGCTGCTTTCTTTTCTCAGTCACCCCTTCTGGTCAAGGGCAGATAAAGTTGGCCTGCAGGACACTCATCTAGGATATTCCTGTTGTCACCACTGCTGAGCTTTTGCCGATGGGAGGTTGAAAAGGATGCCGTCTGCAGGGGGACGAGAGTTTGTCACTGCAGTTCTCTTTGTAGTAGGACAAGTGGTTAACACCCGACAAGACAATGGCTGCCCGGTAGCATTTATACCTCTGGATGGGACACAGCAGCCAACTGTAACACAGGCAGTCACCAGAAACAGAAGCAAAACGGTAGTTAGTTCAGGTAATAGACCCAGAAGACAGGGACCCAGATTACCAAACACAGGCAACGGAAACCTGTCCCACGTTCCAAAGAGCATTCTCTTGAGGTCCAAATGGAGCCTAATTATAGATTTCTAATTTAGATGCAACAAAAAGTGTTGGCTACAACATAAATTTCCCCTTGGCTAGCTAAGAAGAAATTAAGGGTTATGTGATTATCCAAAACAATGTAGCTAATGAGTTTAAATTTAAATTGGTTTGTGGTGTTTCCAGAGCCAAAGTTGTATCATTTATGATATTCAATAGGGTCAGAGATAACGTTCACACCACCTTTTCCTTCTATATCATCCCTATTCTAGACTGCATGGTCATTCTTCCAAGTAGCCTGTGTTTGTCTCCTTGGGAAGGTCTCTGGGTATTCTTTTCAGGGAACCTCATAAATCCATGGCCTGGCGCCTCATTTCCTCTGGCTGAGAAGGAGAACAGACTGAGTGCAGGGAGGCAACTGTCAGGGCCAAGAAGAGCAGTGACCCTCTTGTTGAAGAAGGGCTGACTGAAGCTGTTTCTGTTTGGGGTGAATTTTCCTAAAATTATCCTCTTTGAAATTATATATTGGAGTTTAATGTCTCAAACCCCCAACTGATTGCTCACGTCAGAGCTGTGATGACAGTGTTGGTGTTCCTCAAGAGGCTGGAAGGCCGGCTCTTGCAAAAATGAACGTGCTCCGAGAAATAATCAGGGTCGCTGCACATTTCTCTTCAATGGAGAGATTATCACTGGATTCACAAAACTACCCATGATGGCCTTTCTGCCACAGCACGGAAGGTCTTTCATTGCTAACTAAAATCCTATGGAAACAAAAGAAGCATTTCATTTCAGCTTCCTGTTGGTGTCTATTTTCCTTTCACTAGCCATCTCATCACACACGCACAAATATTTTGCTTGGAAATGAAGTCTTTCCATATGGACTGAACATCTCTGAAAAGCAGTAGGTGGGGTAGATGACTTCCCGATGTCCCTTGGTGGTTGGAATGTGATAACAAAACTACCCATGATGGCCTTTCTGCCACAGCACGGAAGGTCTTTCATTGCTAACTAAAATCCTATGGAAACAAAAGAAGCATTTCATTTCAGCTTCCTGTTGGTGTCTATTTTCCTTTCACTAGCCATCTCATCACACACGCACAAATATTTTGCTTGGAAATGAAGTCTTTCCATATGGATTGAACATCTCTGAAAAGCAGTAGGTGGGGTAGATGACTTCCCGATGTCCCTTGGTGTGTTGGAATGTGATGATTCCTGGATTCCAGAGCTGGAAATAGCCAAAAGTATATAATATGCTATTTCTGCCATATATGAAGTTGATCAATACCACAAGTGATAACCATACATCAGGATGGTGATGGTGGTCATGCGAGTGCTGCTGCGGCGAACGGCGATCGTGAGAACTTCTACTTTGCCTTGGAGTGGGGAGTAGAAGGTATAAGACTCGCATGAGTTTAATTTCCAAAGAGCTTGATGAACTTTGATTCCTCTTATTGGAAGTTGGAAATGAGAAGAACTCACAAGTTCACAGCGGGAAGGAGCAGAGATGGCTTAACATTAAGGTGCTGGGTTTTCTTTAGTTGCAAAATAAGGATTAGATTCAGGACCTCTGGGCCTAAGATAAGGGTCATATATCTGAAATCAATTTACAGATTGATAACTTTGGGCCCCCAAAAGTTTCACTTTATCCTTATGAAAATGACCGGCAAGAGCCTAAAAGCTCAGAAACATCCCATTTTCTGTAGGAAAAGGTGAGCATTCACTCCCCACAAATACAAAGGCCACATCCATGCAGCTGAGTTGACAGTTGCACATGGGACCATCTGGCTATATTTATAACTGGTGTCATGAACAGCTTCGTTTCAGATGTTACAAGCAAGATGATTTTAGCACATGCTAAGTGAACACGAGGATAGACCTATCTAGTCAAATGATGGGAATGAATTTAATAATAAAAACCCACTAGGAGAAGCAACTGCTCATGTGGATTTTAAGGAAACTCATCTTGCCATCTGCCGTTGCTAGCGCTTTCAAGCACCATACTTGCCTGTTCTCTTCTGGAGTCCAGCGCTGCTAAGCTCTTCGCATAGAGCACTAGAGTGACTGGAGGGAAGGAGTGAATGTCAAAGGCCCTTTACTGTCTCCAGACTGCTCTTACCAGCCAGGTAGATACTAGCAATATAGAAACCAATGCTGGGCATCTCCAGGGAAGGTTTTGTCACGAAGGACAAAAAGGTGGACTTGGATCCACTCAGAGATCCCCAGGGCCGTCAGGCAGAGCTGCCTGACCACACTAGTGTCCCATTGCCTGCCCTCCCCGCCACTCCCCAGCCGTCCACACCCCTCCTCTCCAGTACATACAAAACCCAGATGTCATCAGTTCTAAAGACCAGGACCAAGAGGGTCTGCCCAGAGAAAGAACACGTGCCTGCAGCCATCATCAGCAAACGTCTTACAGCTGTTTATAGTTGGCCCAAGGCCTGGAGCAGTGTAGAGCTCATTATAAGGGAAATAAGATTCTCATCACTGGGGAATCAGGACTTGGTAGTGGTGGTGGTGGTGGCGGATGGATGACTTTGATATTGCTCTGTCAAGAGAGACGCTTAGGAGACAAGGTACTTAAATGCTCATGGGTCTAGGTGGGTCCCACCCCACAAGCTTACAGCAGAGAAAGTGAAAATTTAGGGGACCGTGAGTACAGGCAGCAAGCAAGTGTTCCCCATCCCCTGGGGATCCGATTAGTTTGCACTGTGTTTCAAATTCCAGCTTGGTACCGAAGGCAGTGTGGCTAGAGTCTGCAACGTGGCCAGAGTCTCCAGAGAGTGAGAACCACGTTGGTAACAGGGGGCTCAGTCCTCCCTCAACGTAGACGATTTAGACCTCTGTGGAGATACTCTATGCATTTCTTATGAGAAACAGAACTTCTGACAATAGACCCTGGCAAACAGATTTAAACCCAGAGAAGACTAATAGACTGCCCTCTTTGGGCCCCTTGTAGGCCCACATAGGAACCAGAGCAAGGTTCTTCCCAAACCTGTGCTCCACAGGGGCATGAAATGATCAGGAAGCAGCTGAAGAGGAGCCAGGTAAGTTACAGCTGCAAGCTCTGCTCCCGTCCGTGGAATACAGCTGTGCCTGGCAAGGAAGAACACCTGTCGGCATGGAAACCTTAATGAGAGGCTTCCCCGGGGGCTCAACGGTGAAGAACTAGATGGTCAGTGCAGGAGACCCCAGGTTGATCCGTGGTCTGGCAAGATCCCACATGGCACAGAAGCCGCGGGGCAAGTAAACCCTCGTACCGCAAGTACTGAGCCTGCGCTCTGGAGCCCAGCACCCCAGCTACTGAGCCGACCGCTGCAACGACTGAAAGCAGATGCAGCCCAGAGCCCGCGCTCTGCAGGAGGAGAAGCCAGCCCACTGCAGCAAGAGGCATCCCCGTGCCTCCACCAGGGAGCAGCCGCATTCAAACAAAGACCAGCGCGGCCAAGTAAACAAATGAGTGCTTTTAAACAGGAGTTCCAGGGCAAGGTCAGTCGGTGAGGGGATGCCTAGCTGTTCACACAGCCCTATCAAGTTGGTTATTAGAGAAAGACCATGAGAACGGGGGTGGGAAACAGCCTGGAGCCTGGACACACAGTTCTTAAGGTTTTTGTCTGGTTGTGGTTTTGGTAGGAGTTGGCAGCGGGATAGAGGGCTCAAGAACATACGTAGGGACTTCCCTGGCAGTTGAGTGGTTAAGACTCCATATTTCAAACGCAGGGGATGCGAGTTCCATCCCTGGTTGGGGAACTAAGATTCCACATGCCACGTGGTGTGGTCAAAATAAAGAAAATTTTCTTTTACAAAAACAACAATAAAAAAATAACTTAAGTGAAAGCTACAGGTCAAACTTTTTCCACAAAGAAATGCATATACACATGACTTGCCTTCAAATTCAGGGAGCTCACAAAAACCCTGAATCCCAAGTGTGCACTCAAGGTCAAGAAGCCTTGCTCAGGAGGCATTCTTGAATGCACCCGGTGAGCAGTTTATTTATAGGATATAATAACCTCACTAGCAATTTCTCAAAGTGTGCCTCTCGCAGCATTTACATCACAGCCACCTGGTGCCATCACCTAGTCCTTGCTGAAAATGCAGATTCCTGAGCCCCTTCTCAGAATTAAATAATCAGACTCATTCACTATAGGGTTTGGGAATTTGCATTTTTAAAATCACTCTAGTAGTATTTACACTGTATATAGACTGAGAGCTCCTGAGAGTTGAGAATGGCCCTAAAAAGGTCTTGGGAGTCCAATCAAAACCCAAGGCTGATTTTTTTTTTTAAGTGTCAGAAACTGATAACTAATAGATTGTCAATTGATTAAGGACCAACAGATAGGTGGAGATCAAGGTCATCTGACTGAGAAGAGGGTGGCCACTGATACTGGTGAGGAGCCAACATTTGAGTTGGCTCATGTGAATCCAGCATCTTGAGTCTAATATGAGTCCAGCATCTGCTTCAGTCCAAGCACATGAGCATGTGGTTTATGCCATTTCCTTCCTTGCAATCATTCTTATATTCTAGATAAAGAGAGCAAGGTTCAGAGAGTTAAGATAACTTACATAGGGTCACGAAGCAAAATATGGTGAGGAGTCCAACTTAATACTTCTACATTTTTAAAAATTACACCAAACAATCTGCTCTTTTTATGACAAACTGGGAGTATACAAGAGAAGTATATGTATTCATTATATTAAAAAGTACAGAGCATATATTGTCTCCCCTGGAGAAGGAAAAGGCTACCCACTTCAGTATTCTTGCCTGGAGAATTCCATGGACACAAGAGTCTGTCAAGCTACAGTCCAGAAGGGGTTGCAAAGAGTCAGACACAACTGTGTGACTAACACTTTTAATTTTTTCATACAATTCAGAGTCCCTGGAGGGGCTGCTAGAGAAATAGTGTTTTGAATCAGCTCTGAAGAGTCCATATAATTTTGAATTCATTCTACCTTATGTAGAGCCTGGGTTTAAACAGACCAGAATCTCCCCCAAAATCCACCTCAAATATTTCTTTTGATAAGGAAAAATATTTATGGGTGACAGAGAGAGGAATTCCCAAACAAAGAAAAGCTTCCTGGTTTGTGATTCTCCAGTTCTTCAATAGGCCTCCAGGGATAAGGCAAACTTTGCTGAGTATTCACCAAGTGCCAACCATGGTATTAACTCATTTAATCCTTATCCAAACATTTGCAGTGAGGTATTATTGTTACCATGCCTGGTTTTAAAGTGACATAAACCTGGCCAAGATGTAGCAGGTAGGAAATGGTAGAGACAGGATTTAGACCCTGATAGTCCCGTGACAGCAGCTCTCTCTAACAATCAGCTCCACTGACAACCTAGCCTGGGTGGAAATTTAGGGAATTTGCTGAGTTCATTACACGGGAAGAGAAGAGAAAGGTTAGAAAGACAATATTTGACAAAAGACTTGATATTCCTTTGGGTGGACACGTGATTATATTTTGAAAGTAAAGGGCATTAGGTCATCAGTTTTGGAGTCAACTTCCTGAGTAGCTATGAGACTGTGGGAAGCGGGATAACTATTTATCTGTCTCTTTCTGTCTGGACATTTTTAAAAATTACACCAAACAATCTGCTCTTTTTATGACAAACTGGGAGTATACAAGAGAAGTATATGTATTCATTATATTAAAAAGTACAGAGCATATATTGTCTCCCCTGGAGAAGGAAAAGGCTACCCACTTCAGTATTCTTGCCTGGAGAATTCCATGGACACAAGAGTCTGTCAAGCTACAGTCCAGAAGGGGTTGCAAAGAGTCAGACACAACTGTGTGACTAACACTTTTAATTTTTTCATACAATTCAGAGTCCCTGGAGGGGCTGCTAGAGAAATAGTGTTTTGAATCAGCTCTGAAGAGTCCATATAATTTTGAATTCATTCTACCTTATGTAGAGCCTGGGTTTAAACAGACCAGAATCTCCCCCAAAATCCACCTCAAATATTTCTTTTGATAAGGAAAAATATTTATGGGTGACAGAGAGAGGAATTCCCAAACAAAGAAAAGCTTCCTGGTTTGTGATTCTCCAGTTCTTCAATAGGCCTCCAGGGATAAGGCAAACTTTGCTGAGTATTCACCAAGTGCCAACCATGGTATTAACTCATTTAATCCTTATCCAAACATTTGCAGTGAGGTATTATTGTTACCATGCCTGGTTTTAAAGTGACATAAACCTGGCCAAGATGTAGCAGGTAGGAAATGGTAGAGACAGGATTTAGACCCTGATAGTCCCGTGACAGCAGCTCTCTCTAACAATCAGCTCCACTGACAACCTAGCCTGGGTGGAAATTTAGGGGAATTTGCTGAGTTCATTACACGGGAAGAGAAGAGAAAGGTTAGAAAGACAATATTTGACAAAAGACTTGATATTCCTTTGGGTGGACACGTGATTATATTTTGAAAGTAAAGGGCATTAGGTCATCAGTTTTGGAGTCAACTTCCTGAGTAGCTATGAGACTGTGGGAAGCGGGATAACTATTTATCTGTCTCTTTCTGTCTGGCAAATGACTCCATTCCCTGAGGAGTTTCTCAAACTTGAAAACATGTTTATTCCATCTCTGAGCAATGTTTTGCTCCCTTTGAGTCTAGGGAATAGTCACTGACCTAGTTTTAAGTGCCCTGCCTTTTTGCAACTCTCCCAAACTTTAATCTCACAATATGAGGACCCATATTTTAAAAGCTGGATGGCCTGACAGCAAAAACAAGAAAGAAAGAAAGAGAAGCATTTATAAAGGCATGTAACTGTCCACCCAGGTGTCCACTGCCAAGCCATCAAGAATGGCGCCCACCTCCAATTTCCTAAGAGGGCAGGGATCACTAACACAGTGATGAGGGCTCTAGCGATTCAGCAATACACACCCCCAAAAGATGGTCAGGTTTCAGCTGCTCTTAGAAGCTCATCCCTCATATTTCATGACTCTGAAAACATTCCCTCCAACAGTGTCCATATGTTTGCCAATAGAGTGACATCAACCTCAGCTTTCTGGCAAACATTTTTCTGTAACTTTCTTTTGTTCATTTCTGTAGGCTGATCTCTAAGGTTTCTCAGCTTTGCTGCAGATAATTTGGTTGACTCAAGAATGCTGGTGCTTCTGGCTCCGTGTTCATGCCAGCCATCCTCAACATGCTAATAATAAGAGCTAACATTATTAAGTGGTGGGTGAGTACAAGGTAATGTTCTGAACAATTGCATACATTTAATTTAAATCTTAGTTAAGAATGCCATGAATTAGAGTTGTTTTGCAGATAAAGAAATGAGAACATGAAATGTTCCAGCCCTTTTCTCAGGATCTCAGGGCTGATATGTAGCACAGCAGAACTACATGGTCATAGTTTGGCTTCAGAACCGATGTGCTCAATCAGTGTGCTATCTGCCACCAGTGTGTCTAAGCCCTATTGTTACCTATTGTAGCTTTAATTTCTTCACATTACACTACCAACTCATGTCCATATATTAACACATATGCTAGAGCAAGAAAGATTCCCAGAAGACCAAAAACACTATTCAAACTGTAATAACAATAGCTAATGGCATTGTACCTTCTTTATGATTTTAGAAGCATCCTTGCAAAACTGTATAAATGACAATATTTTAGCCCTGTGAGTCAGACAAGTCAAGCAGATTGCTCAAGATCATCAGGAGATCTGTGGACATTTGAATCAAGATCTGCCAAATTCAGAGGTCCCTGCCCTTTCAACTATGACAGCATCCTTCCTATCCATTGCTAGGCAAAACCAGCTTAGTACAGTCAAATGAACACTCAGATAAATTGACTGTTACCATGGTAGAACTATTAATAGTCAAAGAAGGAAGGAAGCGTTGGCCACAACTAGACAAAATTCTAGACTCTAAGAAGAAAGTAACTTATAAAATTTTGGAGAAAGGGGTGGTATGACTTCTTGGTGACATGATAAAAGTTAAAATGGCTAAAGAGGAAAGATTCATAGAAAAGAATTCTATCAGAACAATGAGTACTGTCTTAGTTTCTTTGAGCTGCTGAAACAAAGTACCATAGACTGGATGACTTATAAACAACAGAAGTTTCTTTCTCACAGTTCTGGAAGTCATAGGTCAGAGTGCCAGCACGCTCAGTTTCTAGCAAGAACCCGCATCTGAGTTGCTGACTGCCGATTTCTCAATGAATCCTCACATGGCACAAAGAAAGTAATCCAGCTCTCTGACTTCTTCTTATAAGGGCACTAATCCCTTAAAGGCTCCATCTCCAAATATCATCACATTAAGAATTTTATCTCAGCATATGAGTTTTAGACAACACAAATATTCAGTCCATAAAAACAAATGATATTGATCAAGAAGAGGAAAGTGTCTTTCAAAAAAAAGCAAACAAAATCTATGCAGATAGCTCTCTAATGATCGCAGTTTACAAAAGAAATGCCTGAAATACGAAAAGAAGTATTTATATATCCAAGAAATACTAGCTGCTCTACCAAGAAAAAGAGAGCTAAAATTGCCCCAGGCCTAAACAGACAGTGTCAGGGCACTGACTGGCTTTGGACTGAGTTCAGAGCAGGAATAAGGATGAAGATAGGGTGCTCAGGGTCAAAGAATGTCCTGTTGAAAGCTAACAGAGGGAAAACAGGACAAGTGGTCTCTATCTTGCTTTCTCTATCGAGGAAAGTGACTTCAAACTTGGAAGGCTTAAACAAATACAGTTTGTAGGAAACTGAACCCTGAGATAGGCACGGGGACAACGAGGAAATACCAAGCACCTCAAGTGAGTCCAAGTCCACAGGTCCAGCTGCATTGAGCGCTGGAGAACTTGAGGGGGTTTTAGAGAACAGACTCAGGCTCCAACTCTTAAAAGCAAGGTCCTACTGTACAGCACATTCAATATCCCGTGATAAACCATAGTGGAAAGAATATGGAAAAGAAGGTATATATATATATGTGTGTGTGTGTGTGTGTGTGTGTGTGTGTGTGTGTGTGTGTGTGTAATTAAAAGATGCCTGCTGCTTGGAAGAAAAGCTATGACAAATCTAGACAGTGTATTAAAAAGCAGAGACATCATTTTGCCAACAAAGGTCTGTCTAGTCAAAGATATGATTTTTCTAGTAGTCATGGGTGGGTATGGAAGTTGGACCAAAAAGAAGGCTGGGCACTGAAGAATCAATGATTTCGAACTGTAGTGCTATAGAAGACTCTTGAGAGTCCCTTGAACAGCAAGGAGATCAAACCAGTCAATCCTAAAAGGAAGTCAATTCTGAATATTCATCAGAAGGACTGATGCTGAAGGTAAAGCTCCAGTACTTTGGCCACCTGCTGCGCAGAGTTCACTCATTGGAAAAGACCCTGATGCTGGGAAAGAGTGAGTGCATGAGGAGAAGAGGGCAACAGAAGATGAGAAGGTTGGATGGCACCACTGACTCAATGGACTTGAGTTTTAGCAAATTCCAGGAGATGGTGAAGGACAGGGAACCCTGGCTTTCGGCAGTCCGTGGGGTCAAAAACAGTTGGACACAACTTAGCAACTGAACAACAACAATATGTATAACTGAGTCACTTTGCTGTACAGCAACAATGAACACAACACTGTAATTCAACTATACTTCAATAAAAAATAAATTTAAAAAATAAATAATATACAAAACAGAAACAAAAACCTCCAAAGGATGAATCTTAGAAAAGGAAAAAGTATCAAGACCTGGCAATAATTTTTACAGATATGAAGACTTTTATTAGGGCAACCATTTCAGTAAGCATAAAGATCTTTTTAAAACAAATAGATGGCCCAAGTATTTTTTGTTAAGTAGGAATGGTAACCTCATGCGAAGAGCTGACTTATTGGAAAAGACTTTGATGCTGGGAGGGATTAGGGGCAGGAGGAGAAGGGGACGACAGGATGAGATGGCTGGATGGCATCACGGACTCGATGGATGTGAGTCTGAGTGAACTCCGGGAGCTGGTGATGGACAGGGAGGCCTGGCATGCTGCGATTCATGGGGTCACAAAGAGTCGGACATGACTGAATGACTGAACTGAACTGAGCTGAATGGTAACTGAAGTAAAATCAGCAAAATCAATTCTAAGTAAAAACATTTCAGAATACAAACCATCTTCTGAAGTTCTTTAACACTGAGACCTAATCACATTATTTTCCAAATTATAGTGACTAATAAATAATGTGAAAACTATAATTAATACAGATAAAACAGATGAAACTGTGTATTTCCAAAGTAAAAAATATATATTTGATTTAATATTTTACGAATCATGTTTGATATCACAAAATGAACTTTGGACAAAAAACTGTTACAAAATCTCAGAAAAAACAGACAAGGAAAAGATAGACACAGTGTATAAATAATGTTTATGGCTCATAAGGATATACAGAAATCAGGTACAAAATATTTTGATACTTATTTTGAAAGTATTTTGACAGCCCTGTGAGATAATTTAATTTTACAGAATTTTTCTCAAATGCCAATTAACATAATTACATACATACTCACTTCCTGACCTTCATCCCACTTCTGAGTGAATTTTAGAGGGGCAGTAAGGTCAAATTTGAGAGTGAGATGAGACTGCGAAATTCATTATTGACTTTGCTAGGGAATGAAAAAAGATGTGCCTGTATTTTGATGCACTCATTTTAATATGACCAAATCAAAGTAGTCACATCAAAATCTCCTTACAGACCCGATTTTCACATATTTATATGCATTACAGATTTTGGAACTCTATAACAATAAGGATCCATCTCTTCAGCTCTCTCTGAGACATTTACTTTTCAGGTCGGCAATAATTCGCTGTGCTTCTAATACTTGTGAGGACAGAAAGATGGAGAATGGTTTTAGTCAATATTTGATAGATCTCTACCAAAACAGATGTTGTCTTCTTGCTTTCGGGAATAAAAGTAAAGACCATGTATCATTCAGGTTCTTTGTAAGAAATAGAAATAGACCCTGGCTAACTAAGCCAGGAAGGACTTTTTAGGAGGCTACTCAGCAATGTTTTCAATAGCAGAAGAGGCAGACAAGAGTCTTGGGAAGGCCCCTGGTCTGAAGAGCTCCAGGGAGCTCATAAAGAGCCCAGACACAGCTTCCTTAAGGAAATGCCATCAATAGCTTCAGTTCCACTGGCCATTGGTCCTTCTGTGTCTCTGCCCAAGTTTCAAACACTTTTTCATGCACCCCCTTCCTTTTGATCAGAACATTTGGGGTCGTGTATATAGAGGAGGGCAGTCTCCCCAAGGGAAAAGAGGTTCTTAGAAGAAAGAGGTAGTATGTGGAATAAGAAAGAAAAAATAGACCCACTAAAGAGATGGAAATGCCAGACCACCTTACCTGCCTCCTGAGAAACCTGTATGCAGGTCAAGAAGCAACAGTTAGAACCAGAAGCAACAGCTGGAGCAACAAACTGGTTCAAAATTGGGAAAGAAGTACAACAGGCTGTATACTGTTATCCTGTTTATTTAAATTCTATGCAGAGTACATCATGCAAAACACCAGGCTAGATGAAACTCAAGCTGGAATCAAGTTGCCAGGAGAAATATCAATAACCTCAGATATGCAGATGATACCACCCTTATGGCAGAAAGCGAAGAGAAACTAAAGAGCCTCTTGATGCAAGTGAAAGAGGAGAGTGAAAAATCTGGCTTAAAACTCAACATTCAAAAAATTAAGATCATGCCATCCAATTCTATTACTTCATGGCAAATAGATGGGGAAACACTGGAAACAGTGACAGACTTTATTTTCTTGGGCTCCAAAATCACTGCAGATGGTGACTGCAGCCGTGAAATTAAAGGATGCTTGTTTCTTGGAAGAAAAGCTACAACAAACCTAAACAACATATTAAAAAGCAGAGACATTACTTTGCAGACAGAGGTCCGTCTAGTCAGAGCTATGGTTTTTCCAGTAGTCACGCATGGTTGTGAGAGCTGGTCTATAAAGGAGGCTGAGCACTGAAGGACTAATGCTTTGAACTGTGGTGCTGGCAAAGACTCTTGAGAGTCCCTTGGACAACAAGAAGATCAAACCAGCTGATCCTAAAGGAAATCAGTCCTGAATATTCATTAGAAGGACTGATGCTGAAGCTGAAGTTCCAACACTTTGGCCACCTGACACGAAGAACCAACTCATGGGAAAAGACCCTGATGCTGGGAAAGACTGCGGGCAGGAGGAGAAGGGGACGACAGGAGATGAGATGGTTGGATGGCATCACCAACTCAATGGACATGAGTTTGAGTAAACTCCAGGAGGTAGTGAAGGACAGGGAAGCCTGGCGCACTGCAGTCCAGGGAGTCACACAGAGAGTCAGCCATAAAGAGTCAGACATGACTGAGCAACTGAACAACAACAGCAAAAAGCCGTGAACTTCAGACTAACACTCATTTTCAAGAATACAGGTTTGGCCTTACCCCCTTTATGTAAATAAGGGGTTTAGTTGGCTGCAAGCACAGTAAGAGGACTAACACAGCCCGGCATTGCCAGCTTCAGTAAGCTGGTGCCCCTTCAGACAGTCCAGCATGGCCAAAGGACCTCCAGCACGGCCCCCTGGTGGCTCCGCTCTGCAGCTCTCTTCTCTGCGAGCTTCCTCTCCTTCGCCCCCACTTACAGGGACGGTAGTTCTTCCTTCAGTTACTCATGTCTGGGTTATCTCCCATTTACCCTCCGTCCTCGTGTAGCTATAAGAGGAGCTCCTGTGTCACTTTCCCTCTACCGGGAATGTTGAGAAGATGTCTGTCTTCTTTTCGGGGTCTGACTGATGCAAAATGCTGATGTCCACAGTAGGAGACGGATACCGTGCGGTACTTGGAAAGCGTGTCTTGTTCAAAGGAAGACTTAGGGAATGTGATCACCAGCTTCGACTGCTTGAAGAGTTTTCAGTCGAAAAAGGGATTCTATTTATTCTGTGTAGTCCTGGAGGGCAGAACAAGGATTAGCAGGCAGCAGTTTTCTCGCTCACTGGGAGCAGGCTTCTAAGAGTCCTCTAAGTCCTTGAACTACCCACAGTGGAATGTGTCGGTGACTTCTGTAGGGGGCTAGTCAAGCAGAGGGTTGGTTTTCATCTGAGACTCGGGAGAGGTGCCCACCAGACTGACGTGCTGGGCCGGATCAGCTCTTGAGCCTCAAAAATCCTCCTGCAGAATCTATAGGCTTTAACGAAAGATTTAGTCGTTTCCTTCCTTCTTTTTTATAATTGGGGTATAGTTGCCTTACAAAGCTGTGTTAGTTTATGCTATACAACAAAGAGAATCAACCATACGTAGGTATATATAACCTCCCTCTTGGACCTCCTCAAACCCCACCCTCCAACCCACCCACCTAAGTCTCCCCAGAGCATTGAGCTGAACTCTTGTACTATACAGTGGGTTCTCATTGGTCATCATCAGAAAAAATCTGCAAATAATAAATGCTGTGGAGATAGTGTAGAGAAAAGGGAACCGCCACGCACTGTTAGTGGGAATGTAGATTGATATTAGCCACTATGGAAAACAGTTCCTTAAAAAAAATAAAAATAAAAACTACCATACAACCCAGCAGCCCCATTACTGGGCACATACTCTGAGAAAACTATAATTTAAAAAGGACACATGCATCCCTATTTTCATTGCAGCACTATTTACAATAACCAAAACATAGAAGCAACCTCAGTGTCCGTTGGCAGAGGACTGCATAAAGAAGCTGTGGTACATATATACACAGTGGAATATTACTGAGACATAAAAAGGAACAAACTTGGGTAGAGCTGCAGATGGACCTAGAGTCTCTTTACAGAGTGAATTAAGTCACTCAGTGTCCGTTGGCAGAGGACTGCATAAAGAAGCTGTGGTACATATATACACAGTGGAATATTACTGAGACATAAAAAGGAACAAACTTGGGTAGAGCTGCAGATGGACCTAGAGTCTCTTTACAGAGTGAATTAAGTCAGAAAGAGATTAATCATTTTCTACTGGAGCTCAAGGACAAAACTGGGGTGCTTTGTGGCCTGAAGAAAAGAGTATCAGTTATCCCTCTAAGATTTATCTTGGCCCCAAGGGCCTTTTAAAATAATGACCTTTCCTCTGAGACTGAAAAATTCAACTTCCCTCCATTTGCAAGCCCAGCTGAAGACAACACCCATTCGTAGGAATATTCCCTTCATTTGCTCCCTTCTCTGCTTCTAGGGCTTCACCCTGCATCCCTGCATTTTATGCCCAGAGGCCCATGGGAGGAGCCAAAGTTGACCACAGCCCACAACTAATGGAATCAAAGCATGGGAGTGTTCTAAAAAGAGCTGCTCACCTTTGTGAATCTCCTTAGACAGATCTAAATCTCTGAGTCTGAGGCTTCCCGTGTCAGTCCTGGAATCACAAGGATGGGCAGACAGTCATGTGGGAACCTGACAAGTCTTCAAAAACCTAATGAGATTATCTTCCTGCCACCCTTCCGATTCTTGCTGCAGATCTGTACAGCCCACCCTTCTGCTATGTGGGGCACATGGGTCTCCCAACAGCTGTTCTCGCAACAGCTGTTCTCCATGTACCAGCATTCCTTTCCTTGAGCAAAACTGCACTGTGGCAGTTCGAAGGGTTGGTAGGGAGAAAGCCATTCTTCTTTGAACCCTGCTAAGCAATGGCACCCCACTCCAGCACTCTTGCCTGGAAAATCCCATGGACGGAGGAGCCTGGTGGGCTGCAGTCCATGGGGTTGCACAGAGCCGGACACGACTAAAGTGACTTAACAGCAGCAGCAGCAGCAGCAAGCCAAATACAAAAACAAAATATTATAACCTCTAATATGTTCAGCAAATGATAACTTCTAGAACACTAAAAGAAACGTTCTCTTACATTTTCCAATAAGAACACTGTAGGAGAGAGGAAACTCAATGAACTGCAATGGCCAAAACCCCAGATATAATAGAACCAGAAATTAAACTTCATTCTGACCTAGTCCAGGGATCCTCCTCCTACTCAACAGAATCTCATTGCTTCAAACGATCCTATGTTACAAGAGAGAAAACCACCAAGTTAAGTGTTTTGGTGGCTCAGTCTAGTTTTCTTGAGAGCCAGGGTTCAAACTGACTGCAGGCCGTCGGTGACCTGGACGCTGCATCTTTGCCAACACAGCCCTTTGGGAATGATTCTACTCTCCATCCGTTTACCCTCAATTTTCCCAACATTTTTGTCACTGTGACATTTGTCATATGTCATATGTGATTGCCCGGAAGACAAAGGAAAAATGCCCGAGAAGCGATGGGCAGGGCCTGGCCTGCATATCAGCAACTGCCCGACTCTCTGGACTCCTCCCAACTAGAGAAGGGAGCTGTTCCCGTTCTCCAGGGGATCTTCCCAACCCAGGCCTCCCACATGGCAGGCAGATTCTTTACTGTCTGAGCCACCAGGGAAGCCCGGTTTAGACACACAAAGGGTGAAATAAATACCTCTTAAAACACCTACACACCCACATGCCTAGATGTCCAACAAGAGCAAAGAATAGTTTTGAGTTTAACAATATCCTTTTCCCACAGCAACTCCCCCAAAGTAGGGCTGTAAGGCCGTATTCTCCTAGTGGAAAACTGCCTAGTTAGACCCCGCACTAAGAGGGCAGTAAAGAGCAGGAAAAGAGAAATCTATCATGGCATGGCGGGAAGTGGGAGGTGCGGGTGGGGGCGAAGGGGGCAGGGGGTCTCTCACGGATGAGCCCCCCCTATGGAACCGGCTTCCCGCTGCAGGTCAGGCCAGCTTGTCTTCCAGCTCAAGGGCTTCGGATTGCGATGCTCATCTGATGCTCTCTGCTCCTTCACCCCCCGACCCTATGCACAGAGCCGGACACGACTAAAGTGACTTAACAGCAGCAGCAGCAGCAGCAAGCCAAATACAAAAACAAAATATTATAACCTCTAATATGTTCAGCAAATGATAACTTCTAGAACACTAAAAGAAACGTTCTCTTACATTTTCCAATAAGAACACTGTAGGAGAGAGGAAACTCAATGAACTGCAATGGCCAAAACCCCAGATATAATAGAACCAGAAATTAAACTTCATTCTGACCTAGTCCAGGGATCCTCCTCCTACTCAACAGAATCTCATTGCTTCAAACGATCCTATGTTACAAGAGAGAAAACCACCAAGTTAAGTGTTTTGGTGGCTCAGTCTAGTTTTCTTGAGAGCCAGGGTTCAAACTGACTGCAGGCCGTCGGTGACCTGGACGCTGCATCTTTGCCAACACAGCCCTTTGGGAATGATTCTACTCTCCATCCGTTTACCCTCAATTTTCCCAACATTTTTGTCACTGTGACATTTGTCATATGTCATATGTGATTGCCCGGAAGACAAAGGAAAAATGCCCGAGAAGCGATGGGCAGGGCCTGGCCTGCATATCAGCAACTGCCCGACTCTCTGGACTCCTCCCAACTAGAGAAGGGAGCTGTTCCCGTTCTCCAGGGGATCTTCCCAACCCAGGCCTCCCACATGGCAGGCAGATTCTTTACTGTCTGAGCCACCAGGGAAGCCCGGTTTAGACACACAAAGGGTGAAATAAATACCTCTTAAAACACCTACACACCCACATGCCTAGATGTCCAACAAGAGCAAAGAATAGTTTTGAGTTTAACAATATCCTTTTCCCACAGCAACTCCCCCAAAGTAGGGCTGTAAGGCCGTATTCTCCTAGTGGAAAACTGCCTAGTTAGACCCCGCACTAAGAGGGCAGTAAAGAGCAGGAAAAGAGAAATCTATCATGGCATGGCGGGAAGTGGGAGGTGCGGGTGGGGGCGAAGGGGGCAGGGGGTCTCTCACGGATGAGCCCCCCCTATGGAACCGGTTCCCGCTGCAGGTCAGGCCAGCTTGTCTTCCAGCTCAAGGGCTTCGGATTGCGATGCTCATCTGATGCTCTCTGCTCCTTCACCCCCCGACCCTCTCTGACCGCCCCTCCTATTGTCCCCATCTCTGTCCCTTTATGTCCCCCGGCCCTCTCTCGACACAGCCCTTCCAGTCTGGGGCAGCCACCTGGGGACACTGCGATCCAATAATTAGCCAGGGCAGCTGCTCGAGCAAACAAGCTCCGGAGATCCGCAGCTGGCAGAGTGGAGTCCTGCCTGGAGGAGGGGGCCCCGGGGGAGGCCCACCGAGCCTTCTCAGGTGGCCAGATGGCGCCTAATGAGGCCCCCGCTTGGCAGGCCGCCCCAGATGGGCAAACGCCCGGGAGCCTTAAGGAGCCAGTAAGACCCCGAGGGGACCCCCAGGGTGAGGTTTCCTTTCCAGCTGCCCCTGGGCCGTGGGGGAGGGTGGTTAAGATAGTAATTGGCACCAGGGGTCAAGGGGCCTCGCTTTTCCCTGCCAAGAGGGGAGATGCTCTGCTTCCCAGTGATGCGAACCAGCCCCCTCTCCGTCTCTGCGCAAGGATCCTGTCCACCAGGCTGGAGACTGAGTATTTGATGCTGCTGATTGAAAATGATTTATTTTTGGATACACACCAGAGGAGTTGGCACTGGGAACATTTTTATAGACCTAACAATGCATACCATGAATTCATGAAAGGTAGAATTAAACTAATGCGGAAACAGGAAACGAATGCAGGGGTTTCACTCTGCTTCCTACAAATGTCAGCTGCAAAAGGTGTGGCAGAGGGTGGGCATGGCAGAGAGAGGGCGAGGCAGTTGATTTAATTTTGACAAGTTGCAGTTTCTGGGCAAGGGAGGAGTCAGAAGCCAGTGCAGGGAGGGGGCGGTGCGTGGCTCTGGAGGTGCAGACAGTTCTATTTCAGAGCATGTCCTGGCCTTCAAGGGAGAAGTGCCCTGTGGGTCTCCTGACCCCACCGGTCACTGTGCCTCTCAGTGCCCCTCCCATGGTCATTTCTATGAGAAAAATGTCATGGAGGATGGGCAGGGAAGCAAAACCTTTGGCATCCTCCTCCCCGCAAATTCCGCTGTCCAGGAGTTTGCCTTTCCGTAGAAAGGCGTCCATGGAAATAGTCAAGTTTACAAACATTCAAGGGAAAAGATGCAAGAAACAGAGCCAAAAATGGGCTGAATGACCTCTTCGCCCTTCCCTCTTCCTGCACTTCTTGTGTGACACAGGACACCTTTGCCTTTGATGAAGAAAGCGATAGCATCGGAGCGTAAGTCCTGAACTCAAATGGCCTTTTTCTAGAAAAGGAAAAGTCAGGTAAACACAAGAAATATTTTCTGCCAGTCACCACAGCCCTGGCACTCTTGCTTGGGAGACCCTATAAGCATCCGTATGAATTCAGGGGGAAAGCCTAGGTATCTCATTTGGTGATTTCCTTTTTTAAGCTGTTGGAAATTGAATTCACATCAGAATTGGTTCACCCTCCTGCCCAGTGGCAATTCTTTTCTAGCTGTTATATGCAGGGAAAATTTCCAAAATAAAATGCAATGATGCTAAAAAAACAAGCATACAAATCACTTATTATCATATTCCTTATTTACCCTTGTTATTAACGTCCTGTTTGCGGCACTAATTTGTGGATGGGACAGGCTGTGTGATTAGATTCTTGGCCAGGAGAGAACCAGGCTGGAAGCAGCATGTCTTTGAGCAATCTCAGCTCTCTGTAGTTTCTAGAACATAACATATTTTCTACAGGCTCATAGTGTGGACGTTAATTGTTAATTCTTCTCCAAAAGCCATCTGCTTAACCGAAGACTCCCTGGAAATCTGGGGAAACAGCGCCACCTAGCAGTCCTCTCTCTAAGTGCTTCAAAGCTGGGTTTGTTGACAGCCATTCTTTTGAGACTGACCAACTTGCAGAGATGGTCTCTGCAAATCCAGCTCTCCTATCAGTCAGCATGATCCGTTGGCGACAGCTTGGAGTCCACTTAGCTTCAGGAAAGCAGCTCAGCTTAATATCTGAATGGATAAGCAAGGTTTCCTAAAACTTCATTATTGTAGGTCATTTCACCTATACGACTCCTTGGAGCTACACATTTAAAAGATGAGAAGATGGAGGCCCAAGGAGAAAAAGTTGCTTCTTCACGGTCATGCAGCTATTTTATGGTTGGGTCAGACTCAAACATCAGAACCCATCTTGCTGTTCACAGGATGGGAGTTCTTTTTAAATGCTGGGCAGAGATGGAGGTAAGGACGAGACACAGAAGTAAGAACATCCATCAGTAACTAAATAAAGGTCTGGGTCTGTCTCTCTGAATCTATATATTGATAACACAGAAGACAGATTTTGACTTGTGTCTGGGACATAGACACACACCACGGACAAACCTTTGAGCAGCTCTCCAAAACATCACTGAAATGACTGAAACCAATATTGGGGCTATTCTCCAACCCAACCGCTCTGAGGTCTGGTCAGTCACATTTCCCCCTCCAAGGAGAAATATTGCAGATTTTAATTTGGGAAGTAGGGATTTTGGGGTTTTTCTTCTCCGAAGGCCCTTTGGAGCTTTGACTTCAAATGTGTCCGATGCTCTTCCTCTCTTGGGGAGGAACATCACGGAGAGCGGGAGTACTGGGATCAAGGGTTCGGCTCCTGGTCAGGTAACCAAGATCCCATATGCTGTGGAGCAGCTAAGCCCACAGGCCACGGCTAGAGAGTCTGTGAGCCGCAGTGAAGACCCCACATCCAGCAACCGAGATCCAGCGCAGCCAAATAAAAGAATGAGTTGGAGATCCAAGTAGAAGGAATGTATATTTGGAAAAAAAAAAAAAAGATCAATGCTAGGGCCCCACCCCAGATCAATTAAATATAATTCTCTAGTGTGGGATCTAAGTACAGTAGACCCACCTTCCTTATCTGTGATTTCACTTTCTGTATTTTCAGTTGCCCACAGTTAACTATAGCTCAAAAAAATATTAAATGGAACATTCCAGAAATAAGTAACTCAGAAGTTTTACATTGTATGGTTTTTTGGAGCACGTGATAAAGTCTTACACCATACAGCCTGGGACCCCCAACCATTGACATCATCATGGGAACTCGATCCAGGATCACCTCCTCCAGGTGACCTGCTTTTGACACGTGGTCCAAAGGTCCAGAGCCTAATGCCTAGGATATTCACCTCACTTTGTCTCATCACATAGATATTTTATCATCTCACAGCATCACAAGAAGGTTTTCAGTAGTATGATATTTGGAGAGATAAAATGACTACATAGCCAAACATTTACTACAGTATATAGTTATAATTGATCTACTTATTATTATTATTATTAATCTCTGTGCCTAATTTATAAAGTAAACATATCATAGGTGTGTGTGCATAGGAAGAAACATAGTGTCTATAGGATTCGGGACGATCCCCAGTTTAAGGCATCCTGTGGGAGTCTTGGAACATATCCTCCACAGATAATGAGTCGCTCTGGTGTTCGTATCAATACATCTGCTGCCAGGGTTGAGAATCACCGGCTTCTAGCACAGAAAGGCAGAGTGGTCTGTCCAGCAACACACAAGGAGCCAGATCTCTCCTCCTCGTCCTCTACAGTCCTTCCTTGTCCTGCCACCTCCATTCCATCATGCTCGGCCTCACGAGCAACCAGCCGAGAAGCCAGGGTGGCCGGGCCCTGGAGACACAGCCCCGAGACAGCTGTCTATGCGAGGTCATCTGTGCACGGAGAGCGCTCTGAGCACTGGGCAAACTCGGCATTCAGGAAGAAGCGCTTAAACGAAGAGGTGCCGGATTCCGACCCCTGTGGGGCACTGGGTCATGTTTTTTTTTTTCCCAACTATGATTTTTGAAACTGGAGAAATAACCCCAGAGTGAGTCTGGGGTCGCCCTGGACCTACCGTGAGATGGAAGAGAGCCAGACCCCACTGATCACCTGGTCAGTGGACTCCAGTGGCAACTTAGGTCTCCAGGGTCCTCTCGTCCCTGACAGTCCAGTTACACCCCTTACCCCCACACACAGCCACCCTAATCCACTGCCAAAGGCCCCTTTAGCAGGGCCAGAAGGAGGATTCACAGTGTAAACTGCTGGCTGTGTGGCAGGATTTCCAAGGAGAGTTTTCCTCCCGTTTATCAAGAGGTTCTGTGTCTATGACATGACTCAAGTCTGAGAACGGGTTGAGGGATCACTGCTTTCTATTGTGGGGACTCTGATCACCAGAGCTAGAGCTTTCTCACTTTTGCGAGTCAAGGAAGGCTTTCCTAGCCTGCCCATCTATTTCTGCTCAAGGAGTGTGATCAACAGGCCCATTCAACGGCTCTGCAGGCCACACTACTCTGATCGCTACTCTGGGTTCTGCCAACTCTTACCAGAAACACACCCATCTTGTCTTTAGCAATGCAATACCCTGTCTCAGCGCTGTGTTCCATCCGTCATCCCCACTGACGTCACGGAGCCCTGTGGAATGGCAGCTGCCCACACCATCACTCCTGGCCACGGATAAGAGCCTGCACGGAGAACACTGGGGCTCCCCCTTAAATGTGAAGGGAGTGCCCTCAGGACCCTCTGAGGGGACACAGTTAGAAGGTCGGTGAGCTCATCTTGTACAATACAGCAGCTCCTGCTTTCCCAGCTCCTGAAGCTCTGGATATGTGCCTCTGTCTCAACGCCTCATCCTGGCCCATCTCATTAGGAGGACTGGCCAGGACTCATTACCTTACTGTCTTCATAAGGTAAGTAACTCAGAACCCCAGAGAGGCTAACTCGAACATTTTGCATCCAAACCACATCTCGCATGCTACTTCTCAAACTTGAAAATAACTCAAAAATTCCATTAAACAGAGTGCCCCAGGTTTAAAAGACATCGCTGATCACGAGCCATGAAATAAACAATTGCACCAATGCCAAAAGTTGAGAAGAATGATGGGGGCAATCCTAGCTGCAGAATCTGCAGGGGGAGGTCAGCAGTGACCAGGACTCTGCGAGCTGGGCATCAGCGAGACCCTCCCAGGCTGGACTTCCCTGACCTTCTCCCAGTTCCTCCCTTCAGTCAGGGATGCCAAAAAGAAGGGGAGGGTACCTTGCGGGGCCACAATAGGCTGAAGGCTCAAACCCTTTTGCCCCTGGCTCTGGCCTTCAGCATTGCCAAGAGAAAAAATGCAGAAGATTTAGAGGATGGCAAGTATCTGCAGGGATTTTCCTCAGGGTCCCCACTATTCCCAGCGATGCTGCTGCCTGCAAGCCCTTTTTTAGATTTGAATGTTTTGACCAAAATAACACAGGCTGTCCAAGACCTGAAGTTAGGAGTCCTTTTACACTGTGAACTTATGATACGGCTCCACTGTGAATCACCCCGAATAGAGCCCAAGGCTCCTTCCACTGGCTGCAGGCGCTAAGTGATCAGCACTTGTGTTCCTCTCTGGCTCATCATCCCTTTGCCCGCTTCCTTGCTCACAGTGGTCCCGATGTGCTGGTTTCCTTGTTCCTCTTTAAATATGCATACAGTCTCCCCTGGCCATTCTGCTTGGCACACCCCTCGCCCCACTCTGCTCCTGACTGCCTTTGATCCTTGCCCAGATGCCACCTGAGAGCTTCCTGCACCCTGCCTTGCCTTCCTCTGCCTCTTTTCCATTGTGGGTCGCCTTCCGCCATCCTGGGTGCTTCATCTATTGTGATACTGTCCGTCTCCTCTGCTGAATGGGCAGCTGCTCGCAGGCAGACACACCTCTTTGTGACTGCTGAATCCCCAGCCCCTAGAAAAATGCATGGCACGTGGTAGGGGATCCCATGAATATTTTGTAAGTGAATGAATGAAGCTACTATGTGTTTGGCTCTGTGGCTGAGCCCGCACAGCTTAACCTTTGGGATCCACAAAGAGCTAGAGGTGGTCAGTTTGCCTGCCTTTTCTCTCTACCAAAGTGGACCAGTTTCACAGCCATCAATCCGGTTTGTTAGGAATTGCCCGAGCCTGGTAAGACATACAGACACAGCAATTAACATTCAACAGTACTTCTCTTCTAAGTTCTGGAAAATCTTATGAAAAGGGAATGGCAACCCACTCCAGTATTCTTGCCTGGAAAATTCCACGGACAGAGGAGCCTGGCAGGCTATGGTCCATGGGGTTGCAAAGAGTCAGACATGACTGAGCGACTAGCACTTTAAATTATATATATATGATGGCTACAGCAAAATGTTTTCTCCCCACCTTGGGCTTCCTTGGTGGTTCAGTCAGTGAAGAATCTGCCTGCAATGCAGGAGACCTGGGTTCGATCCCTGGGTTGGGAAGGTCCTCTGGAGGAGGGCATGACAACCTACTCTGATATTTCTGCCTGGAGAATCCCCATGAACAGAGGAGCCTGACAGGCTACAGTCCGTGGGGTCGTGAAGAGTCGGACATGACTGAGCAACTAAGCACGCAAGCCTGCGGGATGTCAGTGTTTTTAAAATGACCCTTGTCCCTCTAATAATGGCCTTCATCATCTTGCTTGGAGAATGAAGTTCTAAGAGGACAGTCATGATTGTGACCCTTTACACTAGATTAGTTGTAACTTTACAAAACAGCTCATGTTTGTTTAGCTTCACAGATGTGCCTTGAAGGGGAACCCTAGAACACCTGAGAATAAACAGCCTCTGATCACAAGAGGGGCCAGCCACACGCATCAGGTCTGTCTGAGTATTACTCCTTTTGGCCAAAGTTACTACAGTTTATTCTGAACCCAAACTTATGACTATAAAGTAGGGACATTCATTGGCTGGGGAGACTCTGATGTAAAATTCATTCTTTTGCTTGTTGAACATTGACTGAGAACTTCATGGGAGTATTGAATACACCACATAAAACACTTGGAGATGCTCTGTGGATAGTAAGGGGAAGAGGGGACTTGATAATGGGAGAGAGGAAATCCAGGAAGGCCTCGAGGATGATGCATCTTTTGGACAAGCCCTGGATCTTCAAAGCAAGAAAGAAGCCCTGCAGATTTAGAAGTAAGAGCATTCCAGGGAGAGCATGTGCAAAGGCCCTGAGTGGAAGCGACCTCAACGTTTCAGGACACAGGAGACTCCTCTGACTTCCTTCCCTTCCTCCCTGGGCTAGAATCCCAAATCCTCGTCCTATCCCAGAAGCCAGCCTTCCCCTCTCTGGCAGACCCAGGGCCTTCCCAACCTCAGGCTGAACTCGCCATCTCAGAGTGGCCCTGCCCCCAAAACTTCTGTTGCCAGGGTCCTAAGGGTAGTTCTTCCAGGGGAACCAAACCCCTTTGTCCTGAGGACTCCTGGTCTTTCAACATGGGCTTTCCTTTGCTGACAAACTCCACGATCCAGTGGAGGTATTGACAAGACTCCATCCATTCCCGAGCAGACCCCTTCCCTCCCCAGACCCTCCCCTCCCACAAAGGAGCTTGAAACGTGGCAGATAAGGGAGAGCTGAGCTGCGTGGAGGACAGGCTGGTGTGATGCTCCCTGGGTCCCCTTCTCACAGGCCTGAGAAGTGAGTTGGACTCCCCACCACCCCACTCCCCACCCTACCTGGGGAAGGGGGCCAACAGTGAGGAGGCGGGGCAGGGAAACCACCGCCCCCAGACCAGGCTGGGGTTGCAGATGAGGGGCCTGCCGTCCAGGCCTGCCCTGGCTCCTGCAGGGTTGCCCACCTGGAGTGAAGTCCCGGTGGGAGAGGGGAGCCTCGCTGTGGGTTCCACAGCCTCTCCAGCCTCAGAGCAGTGTTCCAGGAACGGTGTACAGGCTGCAGTTTCTTCTGAAATGGGTCCCAGCATATGAGTGTGTTCAGGTTTTCACAACTGTTTCCTATTTCTCTCAGCCTGGTTTCCCACAGTTCCCAGGTCTTGTCAACAAGACTGGCGATTTATTTGAACAGACATGACCTCAAGAGTGAATTTAAAGGCTGCTAAAAAGACAAAGGGGGCCAAAACAGTGATGAATGAACCCTCATCTGCTCACTACAATCTCCTCGGCTGTGATGCTAGATAGATACCTTCTAGAGATCACGTAGCTGTTGTGTCAGCCACATGAGGTGGGTCTTAGTGTTCCCATGTTGCTGACAATATGACTGAGGCTCAGAAAGGTAGAGACACCTGCCCAAGGTCACACAGCTTAGAGAAGAGCCAGAGCTGGACACAGGTGTGTGTGGTTCTAGACATCTTCTTGCCATTCAGTGCACACACAGAAGGGACTATATGCTGAGTCTCTGTGGATCGATTACATTTTCTAATCCACACTCGTGGAATGTGAAACAGGGCCTCAGGATCCCACTCAGCTCACTGGCAGGAGGAGCAGAAACAGGTGGAGGACGGTGCATGACAGATGCCAAGCCAGAGAGAGCACTGCTGACGTCCTGTGTTTGCCTGGGGCAACCTGAGCTGGCTTTTCTTCTTCTTCGGATAAAGAGAGAGACACCTGCTTTAGTCAGCACCTTTGCACAGTCCCACTGCCTACCCTTCCCGGCAACAAGCTGGTCTGATGCATAAGCAAAGGTGGGAGCCGCCCCAGTAATACGGGAGGAGAGCCACCAGGCCTGGGCTTGAAAACCTCTCACCCTCGAACAGGCCCGAAATTTCCCCTCATCTCACAAATGCAAACACATAGGCAAGAGAGTGGATGAACCCGGCCCAGAAAATGTTGCCAGTCAGGGCAGAATCAAGACAAGGGAGGAAAAAAGAGCTTATCACGCACAATTCGTTAACTGATTCACTCATTTGGATTCATTAGAATGGCCAAGACCCCGCCCTCCTGGAACTGATATTCAAGTGAGGAAAACAGAGAATAAATGAGTAGATACACAGTATCCCTGGGTGACTCAGAGCAGAGACCTGACTGAAGCGAGAAAATCAGGGCAAGTTACCAGGAGGGGAACAGCCTGCTGCCGGACAACAGCAAGGAGGCCAGGATACTCGGGCTGGATTCAGTGAAGGCAGAATTTACATGGAGAGGTGACTGGTGTTAGGTCTTAAAGCTCTGTGCACAAGGGATAGGTCTTTAGATTATTTTTTAAATAGTGATGCAAAGCCATGAAAAAGCTGAAAAGATGGGACCATCGTGATCTCCTTGAGTTTGTTTTTTTTTTAATCACCCTTGCTACCATGTAGAGAAGAACCTACCACGTAGAGAAGAACCTACAGAGGACAAGTGGGAGACAGGGATGCCTCGAGCTCAAGGCGGGAGAAATGAAGAGCATAACAGGGGGTTGTACCCGGGGGTGGAGCAAAAGTGATTTGCTCACACATTACAAATGGGACATGTGAAGTCTTTGAAGGATGACTACTTGGTTTTCATCCTCAGCATGTGGTCAGATCATGGCACCACTGATCAAGCTGGAGTCTTGTAGATGTCAGAATCTGTATCAAATTAAGTGTTCTATCTCTAGCCCCCAGAACAGTGGATCCCACGCAGGAGTTTAATAAACTTAAATGATCAGATATTAAATGCGGTGATTGACACATGCACATATACACAAACACAAATATTTAAGTATCTTACTTCCCATTTCCTTCTCCAATGCATGAAAGTGAAAAGTGAAAGTGAAGTTGCTTTAGTCATGCCCGACTCTTAGCGACCCTATGGACTGCAGCTTACCAGGCTCCTCCATTCATGGGGTTTTCCAGGCAAGAGCATGGAATGGGGTGCCATTGCCTTCTCCATTAGTTATTTTAGCTCTTTTCAAATGAAATTTTAATTGAACACCAATATGTAAAAGAGGCACACTGCAAACATTTATTCGTGAACATTTATATTTGAGTTCAATTATGATATTTGCTCATGATAAAGTCAGTCAATGAGGCCAAACAGTTCTGACCCATATAAACATTTGAAAAATCAGACGGTATGGATGCCAAGAGCAATTTTTCATAGGTTCTAATTTCCAGCTTGTTTCTGTTTTGTTTGGTTGCACCTTATGAATGGTGAAAGTTTTAAATGTGTTGTATGCCAGTTAGTAATGACTTGGGCTACAGGTGAGAAAAGGGTTAAATATTAGAGGCTTTAACCATAAGGAAATTCACTCTCGATTAACAAAATTCAGTAATGCAAAAAAATGCATAGTTAGAAATAGTGGTTTAGAAGACTTGAACAAGTACTCTAAAGGTAGACGATACAGAACCAGCTCAACAGAGTCATAAGGGACCCCAGTGTCTTCCATATTTCCATCCTAGGCTGTCCTTTTACCTCTGGGAAGTCACTTACTGGTCACAAGTCATCAAAAAAAAAATTATCAAAAAACTAGGTCAAAGGGTGGCCACGACAGAAAGAGACCTTCACTTTGTAAGCATCCTCTCCCTGCATCAGGGAAGCACCTTTTCCAAAGTCCTCCAATAGAATCTTTTATGTCTAATTTGCCAGACCACATGCTCACTCTTGGACCCTCGCCAAACCATAGCACTTTCTGCCTGATAGCGGAGCAACACCGAGACATAATTTCAAGAAACTTTTCAATAACTAATCTGGGAACTTGCGAGACAAGTGATAGAAACGGGTTGTATAAGTGAAACAGGTTGTGAAATATGTGAAATAAGTGACTGTACCTATATAAAGTTGGACCACCTCCTGCTGCCACCTTCAGTGGCCGAAGGCAATTTTGATTGCATCTTTTCTGAAGATTTCAGAACGTGGAAATAAATTGACACAAAGGAAAAAAAAAACACTAAAAATTATGCTTTCCTACTTATCTTCTCAGAGTCCCATTTGGCTGCTATTTTCTTCCACAAACCCTCTTTAAGAACTTGATCCTCTCCAAACTCCTCCCCTCCCATCTTTCCTCACATCCACGCTCCCTGCAATCACTGGCCCAGTCTCTTGATTTCCCCATTTGCACCACCCTGTCATTACCCTGCTGATTCTAAAAAGGCATGCAGGCAAACATTTCCCCGAAGGTGCAGGAGGGAAAAGGCCATCGTGCCCCTGCTTCAGGAGGCTTACCTCTGCCACATGACCGTATTGATCAGCAGCTCCCACCTCCTTGTGTACATATTAGAGTCATATCAGAAGTGCCCTAAACTTACAATGAGGTCTCCAAAGTTACTCATCAGTCAACAGCATCAGTATGCAGAATAGGCTAATTTACTGTTCTACTAATAACTCAGCAGCATGATATGAACAGGCTCTGAGCATCTGCTTCAGTATGACCACCATAAACTTCAGGGCTGTACTCTTTGGTACAATTTTCTGTGATTCGTGAGAGGCAGGCTTGAATTTTTTGTAAAAGCTAGTAGTATTTTCTTTGAGTTAAAAAATATGCTCATAGCTGGTAGAAAAAGCTTTACCCTGAAGGCCAGACTCCACATGCACATACACACGTGTGCACACACACATGCACACACACACATGCACACACACACACACACACACAGAGTAAGCCCGACAACACAAAGACAGTAATCTCCAGTGTTAAATTTGAAATGGCAACAGTTTGGTGTGAGGTCTTTTTTTTCCCTTGGTCTACAGTTTTTAGATGAGCTAAACATACATTATTCAGTTCAATTTTCCCCATGGTAGGGAAAACATACGTTATAAACAAATAGCTTTTCACATTATTTTTCCAAAGACCCCTACAAATATATAAATATATTAACCAAGAAAAGTACCATGTTAACATATTAGCAAGAAAGACAGGTCTCCCAAAGAACTCCCAACCCTGCCTGTGTACAGTGGTTAAAGAAACCCAGGCAATTCAGTCTATGGATTTCATGCTGCCACATCCTGGATAATAGGGATACTGACTCTTTCCTGTTGGAAGAACTTTTAAAATGTAGAAATTCAGCCAAAAAAGAAGATCCTTTGCTTGAAATGGAAAGAATCATGACTCAAATCAGTGGAAGATACCATTCTCCACCTTGCACAGGCTCTTTTGAAAAAAGGATTTCTAGGGATCTTGCCTGTACACCTTGAGGGCAAGGATGGAGTCTCTTGTTCACCTCTGACATGGATGAGATGACTTACTAATAATAATCAGGCCAATAACAAAGCAGTGGTTGAACAACATGAGAGTCTCATTTTCGGTTCAATTTTCAGCATCAGGAGTTCAAATTACAGAGCATTCCCTTCAATGAAATTGAAAACTGAAAGACTACCTTGATTGCAAACCAACCAGAACTGAAAATTTTCTGTCTTGAAAACCCTTCAGGAAAATTTTATGCACTTCTGCCTTTAATAATGACTTCATTTCAAAATAAAATAGCTATGGATCTTGAGGTTGGCTTGCCTTTTTAATGACTGTGGGTTTTCTCAATCCAAGGCAGGACAATTGGTTTGGTGTTAATTATTGACTCAGAGGAGGTAACCAGTGTCTTAGCTACTGTCCCACCCCATTCTTTGACATGGATAGTTAATAGGAAAAGTTCTTTCAGTGGCAGGGCCAGAGAGAAACCTGCTGCAGCCGTTAAGCCCCTCCTACACAGAAACTCAGGAGCTCTATGTCTGGTCCTGCCTTGCGCTTAGCTTTCTTAGCTATGCTACTTGACATCTCTCATAAGCTCAGGTCTCTATAGTCCAGTGGTTCTTTAGGCAGGGGACATGATCGTGAATAGTAATAGGAAAAGTTCTTTCAGTGGCAGGGCCAGAGAGAAACCTGCTGCAGCCGTTAAGCCCCTCCTACACAGAAACTCAGGAGCTCTATGTCTGGTCCTGCCTTGCGCTTAGCTTTCTTAGCTATGCTACTTGACATCTCTCATAAGCTCAGGTCTCTATAGTCCAGTGGTTCTTTAGGCAGGGGACATGATCGTGAACTTCGCCTCAAAATCTATAGTTGGTTTTGCTTCTCCTGCCCCCAACATTCTACTCTCATCTATAGTTACCTGAGTCACGAATATCCATATCCCAAGACATAGCAGTATCAAGTTCACGCAGGTATTTCCAAACTTTATGAAGGTAAGTGGTCCCCCCTCACTTTTAGAATCATACATTCTGAGGACTAAAATTGCTCAACAGAGTATGCCTTTGCTCATGCTTTGGTTCTCCATCTAATGCCTCATTCATTCAATTTTCTGAGTATGAGTTCTTAGCACATCAAGGAGCTGCTAAAATGCAAGATAGCATGCTTTAACAGATAGCATGCATTAGGGAGCAAATAAAGAAAATCCTAACTCAAATGATTTTGACAAAGAGCAAAATATTTCAAGCCCCATAACTAAAAGACTGGGGATTATTAAAACATGTTTTAACTCCCTCAGTTTTTTGAGGACTCAGATTTCTTCCTTCTCTTGACTGCTTAATTCAGCAAATCAGCTTGTAAGTCTCCTCCTGGTCACAAGATGGTTACACAGTTTCCAGATATCACCGCCTGACCTCACAACATCCAGCACCAATGACAGCAGGAGAGAAACTGTTACCTTGTTCACAACCCCCAACTCATTTTATCAGCCGGAAAAACTTTCATAGGAGCTCCAGAGGTCATACCGCATCCTCTCTCATTGCCTAGAATTGCACCACATTCCCACACCTCAACCAGTCACTGACAAACAAGAAATGAGACCACCTAATTATTCTAAGGTCAATCTTTATTGCTCTGGGCTGAGGTTATAGTACACCTTTTCTAACAAAAAAAAAAAAAAGCAAGAATAAGCAAAAAAGAAAGAAAGAAACAGTGAAACATTAAAAAGAAAAAAAACAAAGAAAAGGGAAAATTTGGACCAACTAAGTATGCTAAAAGTGATACTGAGACTGAAATGTAAATAAAAGCACATTTAACAATTACTATATACCCAAAAAGTTGGCTTAAAGCTCAACATTCAGAAAACGAAGATCATGGCATCTGGTCCCATCACTTCATGGGAAATAGATGGGCAAACAGTGGAGACAATGTCAGACTTTATTTGGGGGGCTCCAAAATCACTGCAGATGGTGACTGCAGTCATGAAATTAAAAGACTCTTACTCCTTGGAAGAAAAGTTATGACCAACCTAGATAGCATATTCAAAAGCAGAGACATTACTTTGCTGACTAGTCCATCTAGTCAAGGCTATGGTTTTTCCTGTGGTCATGTATGGATGTGAGAGTTGGACTGTGAAGAAGGCTGAGCACCAAAGAATTGATGCTTTTGAACTGTGGTGTTGGAGAAGACTCTTGAGAGTCCCTTGGACTGCAAGGAGATCCAACCAATCCATTCTGAAGGAGATCAGCCCTGGGATTTCTTTGGAAGGAATGATGCTAAAGCTGCAACTCCAGTACTCTGGCCATCTCATGCAAAGAGTTGACTCATTGGAAAAGACTCTGATGATGGGAAGGATTGGGGACAGAAGGAGAAGGGGATGACCAAGGATGAGATGGCCGGATGGCATCACGGACTCGATGGATGTGAGTCTGAGTGAACTCCAGGAGTTGGTGATGGACAGGGAGGCCTGGCATGCTGCGATTCATGGGGTCACAAAGAGTCGGACACGACTGAGCGACTGAACTGAACTGAACTGAATATACCCAAAGCCACTATTTAATGTGGTTAGATGTACTAAGAACTTCATGGTAAGGGCAGAAATGTCAACAGAGCCATAAGAACTTTACTTACTACCCTAGATAAGCAGGATAAGCAGTAGTAAAATTTTTATTGAGTAGCAGAGACATCTTCATGCTTTGAAATCAGAGTGATTATTTCTCATCTAACATAAAATTGACTTACCATATAGGACACTGGATGCAGCTTATCTTCATTGTCAAGAGGTCTATAAATGCACCTGTATTACCTAATGAGAAAAATCAATACATAAATACTCATTCTATGATTTCAATACTTATTCTACAGCTACGGTAATTAGAACAGTGTTAATTCTATGAGAATTAAGATAAGTACATAGATCAATGGAACTGAGCAGAAACTCCTGGACAGATCTATACATAAATGACTCATTGATTCTCAACAGACAATGCAATACATTTGATTACTAGAAAGGTTTCTTTTCAACAAACAGGGTTTGAACAACCAGATAAAAATGAAACTTGATCCTCACCTCACAGTATACATAAAAATTATTTTGAGATAGATCACAGTTACAAACATTAAAAGAAAAAAAAAGCTTCTTAAAGGACATAGGAAATGACTTTATGACCTAAGAGGCAAAGATTTCTTAGGACACACATTTCAAGAAAAACTTGCACAAAAATATTGATAGCAGTCTTATTCATCAGTAACTCCAGCTGGAAATAACCCAAATATCCAATGACAGGGAAATGAAAAAAAAAGTATATTCATAAAATAAACTAACCACTGGGGCATTCAACAATTTGGATGAATATCAAAAGCATAATGCTGAATGAAGAAGCCAGCCACAAGAGTACATAGGCTTTGTGATTCTATTTCTATTTTAATTCTATTCTGTTCAAGGACAAGTGAAGCTAACCTGATGTGCTGCAGTTAAGAACAGCTGGTACACACACTGCTGTATTAAAATAGATAAACAACAGGGAGCTACTGTATAGCACAGGGAACTATACTCAGTATCTTACAGTAACCTACAATGAAAGAGAATCTCCAGAAGAATATATATATGTGTATAACTGAATCACTTTGCTGTATACCTGAAATACTGTAAGTCAACTATATTTCAACAATTAGAAAAAAAAGAATAGTTAGCGTCCTCTGGGTAGAAGAGGTGGACAATTGACTGGGAAGAAGCACAAGTGGAAATGTTTATATCTTGACTGGAGTTATAATTACTTGAATGTATGCATGTAGCAAAACTCACTGAATTGTACACTTCATATCTGTGTGGGGGATTTTTTGGTAAACTATTTCTGAATAAAAAATAATGCACAATTGCATGAATATGTGAGTGCTGAATTGTAAGTTGCATTTTTATTTTATATCTATTTTAAGATCTCTAAAATTGTGACATTTTTAAATTGCAGCCTAAAGAGACTTTCCAACTATCTGGCAGTGAATTTTTTAAAAATAATATCAATATTTATTTATTTAGCAAAACTTTTACTGAAGTATAAGATATATGCAGAGATCTTAAGTGTACAGCTTGATAATTTTTTATAAAATGAATAATCATATATAAGTACCTCTGAGATCAAAATATAAAACATTACCAGCACCACGGAAGCTTTCCACTGCTCCTCATTACTACGTAGTGTTCCAATGAGTGAATACACCACAGTTGATTCTGATATTAGTTTCTGGTGGTTTTAAATAAAACTGTCAGGAACATTCTTGTATACTTTTGGTGTGCATACACATTTGTTTATGGGTCATAAGGTAGGCATATGTTCAGCTTTCCTAAGTACTATCTGATAGTTTTCTAAAATGGTGATGCCAGTTTGCATTCTCACCAACAATATATAAGAATCCCAGTTGTTCTACACTCTTGCCAAAAATTGATGTTGTCAGATTTGTGTGTAGCTTTTGTTTGGCTGCTTGGTTTGTTTCCACTGTGCATGAGTTTAGGGTGGGAGCAGGGGCAAGGAAAGGGAGAAGAACTAATTTTTGCTTTTTTTTTTAATGTTCTGTTGGTATCTTATTATGGTTTTAACCTGCAGTTCAATTTTAACTTATACTTGGATCATTAATTATTGCTTTAAATCAGGGGTCCACAACCTCCCGGATCTAATGCCTGATGATCTGAGGTGGAGCTGATGTAAATAAAATGCACAATAAATGCAGTACACCTGAATCATCCTGAAACCATCCCCTTGTCCTCTGTGATCTGTTAAAAAATTGTCTTCCACGAAACTGGTCCCTGGTGCCAAAAAGGTTGAGGACTGCTGTTTTAAGTGTCTTCAAAAAGATTACATGATAAGGTGACTTTATATGTTACAAGCAAAGAAACAGCATAGCAGGGAATGTGGAAATGTCACAATTTAGTGTTTTCCTTATAAAGCAACAATCCAACAACCAAGTGCCATGAATGACTTAGGAAAGGGTTGATGAAGCTGCATTTGCCATTGACCAAACACACAAGAGGAGAAGCTATTAGGGAAAGATTGCTAGGCCCAACCCCAGATGATGCAACTGAAAGCAGCAGAATTTGCCAAGACTTCATGGGTACCCGTGACAAAGATGATCACTCCCTGGTGTACAGATGAGGAAACTGAGTAAATGAGCAGAGGAGATCTCAGTCATGTCCGACTCTGCGACCCCATGAATCGCAGCACGCCAAGCTTCCCTGTCCATCACCAGCTCCCGGAGTTCACTCAGACTCATGTCCATGGAGTCGGTGATGCCATCCAGCCATCTCATCCTCGGTCGTCCCCTTCTCCTCCTGCCCCCACTCCCTCCCAGCATCAGTCTTTTCCAGTGAGACAACTCTTTGCATGAGGTGGCCAAAGTACTACAGTTGAAGCTTTAGCATCATTCCTTCCAAAGAAATCCCAGAAATCTGATCTCCTTCAGAATGGACTGGCTGGATCTCCTTGCAGTCCAAGGGACTCTCAAGAGTCTTCAACACCACAGTTCAAAAGCATCAATTCTTCAGTGCTCAGCCTTCTGCACAGTCCAACTCTCACATCCATACATGACCAGAGAAAAAACCATAGCCTTGGCTAGACGGACCTTTGTCAGCAAAGTAATGTCTCTGCTTTTGAATATGCTATCTAGGTTGGTCGTAACTTTTCTTCCAAGGAGTAAGAGTCTTTTAATTTCATGGCTGCAGTCACCATCTGCAGTGATTTTGGAGCCTCCCAAAATAAAGTCTGACACTGTTTCCACTGTTTCCCCATCTATTTCCCGTGAAGTGATGGGACCAGATGCCATGATCTTAGTTTTCTGAATCTCAGATGGATGCAATTCTATATCCTGTGTTCTTTTCACATAAGTCAAACAGACGTAAAAGAAGCAAAGAAAAAAGTCATGACCTTCGCCCTTATTAATCATCATAATCTGTAATTCACAGAACCATGATCTTAGTAGCACAGCCCTCAGCACAACATTCTACGCATCCAAGCAAAGCAGAGATGGACCCCCACTTTCCTGTGAGAAAACTGAGAGGCTGATGGATCGCTGTGATCACAGAGCTGACTGGAGAAGCAGAACCAGGAACAGGATCAGAACCCACCCCCACTCTCAAGGGCAGATCAATATGCTTCATTGCCATAGGAAAAGTTAGCCAAGCACACTGATCTTCCATCATCCATGTCTGTTCTCAGGCTTGAGCTACAGGCAGAGTTGGATTTGGGGGATGCAAGGATTTCTTGGCCTCCTCCCCACCCATTACATACTCCATTCTCTTTTCTCAGACAGCTAGCACAAAATAACCTGAAAAAGAACATTCACTCTCAGGACTTGGTGTTTTAACTGATTTCTCCTCTCCTCAAGTGTCGCCAAGGATTTCAAATCCTCCTTAATGGACTGCAGAAATATTTTAGAGGTGATGGTCTTCTCGAGGCATATAAACCAATGTGTTAGTTAGGTCTAGAGATTAAAACATCCAGCAATCATAGGAACTATGTTGCCTTGAAAGGGCATCTCCATTTAGAGCTAAGAGTCTCTTTGAATTACATCATTCATGATAAGGATAAAGACTTTCCAGCCCACTGACTCACAAAGATGTGTTTAACTAGCCTAATTATGCCTGAAGTGGCAAATTGCCCTTACAAGAAAGCTAATGCTTTTCGCCAAGGTATCAATGATCCAACTGTTCCTTTGTCTTCATAATGATTGGGTTAACAAGGCAGGAAACACCTTTAAAAATCAAGTTTGTGTACATCTTGATTCATTGTGGCTGTCTGAGAAACCGTTTTCTCAACCAAGGGGGAACGTGCCAGCAACTCAGACAGGTGGCAAAACAGAATACATGTTTCAGAGGCATGATTAAAAAATGATATACAAAGATTTGTTTCCAATGGCTGATAATCTCTACAGATAAATAAGTCTCCAAGTCACAAGCAACACTGGGAAAATAAATAATGAGATTCTGGCTGGAGTTTGCTTGGCACTAAACAGTGGTCCCCAGCTGGTGGGAACGACCTCCCTGACCAGCAGAGGATCTTGGGAGTAGCCCACCGGCCACGTGGAAGAGGAAGGTGCTGTTTCTAAGGCTAAATCAATCCCACTCGTGGGTAAGCAGAGGCATCTGTGTGCTAAGCTGCTTCAGTCAAGTCCAGATCTTGGCCACTCTATGGACTGTAGCCCACCAGGCCCCTCTGCCCATGGGATTCTCCAGGCAAGAACACTGGAGTGGGTTGCCATGCCCTCTTCTAGGCAATCTTACAAACCCTCATGCTTATGTCTCCTGCATTGGCAGGCGGGTTCTTTATCACTAGCACCACTTTGGAAGTGCCTTTTAAAGGCAGTGCCTTTTAAAGGCTAAGATTACTAAAAGGTAATAGATGGTGAAGTTAGAGGAGACTGTGAGGCCACTGAATTTTCTTCAGTATCTCCAGGTTTTGCTCTAAAATAGACTCTGGGAGGAATCATTTTGTAAAGTAAAAAATTCTCCTGTTATATAAATAGCTCTCCCCTCATCTTTTATGCTTTATATGTTTGAATTTTCATATATTGACTTTTTACATAAGGCTACACTTCATAAAATGGAAGAAAAAATCATTATGTGGAGATGGGAGAGTCAACAAAAGTCAAGGAAATCTCCATCAAATTATTCAGAAGCACTCCACTTGATAATTCCCTTTTCAGTTGATCAGAGAAAATATTCTCTCCATTGAGAGGAGGAGAAGTTTCCTATTGGAAAACAGTGAACAATAGAATGACTTCCCAGAGAATGTGGATCTTCAGTGAGTTTAACGGACACTCAAATCTTCTAAAATGATTAGTGCATTGGTGAGATTTATAAAGCTGAAAGAACTTTTGTGAACACTAATATCATAGGATGCTCCTCAAAAGGAGAAGGCAATGGCACCCCACTCCAGTACTCTTGCCTGGAAAATCCCATGGATGGAGGAGCCTGGAAGGCTGCAGTCCATGGGGTCACTGAGGGTCAGACACAACTGAGCGACTTCACTTTCACGTTTCACTTTCATGCATTGGAGAAGGAAATGGCAACCCACTCCAGTGTTCTTGCCTGGAGAATCCCAGGGATGGGAGAGCCTGGTGGGCTGCCGTCTATGGGGTCACACAGAGTCGGACACGACTGAAGCGACTTAGCAGCAGCAGCTCCTCAAAAACTCATTTTCAAATAAATAAAAGCTTAATTTAACTCCCATATTAGAGTCAAAAGCATATCTGCATATAAGAGACTAGGAGAAATTCTGTAGTAAAGTAACGTGTTAACATTGCTTCACATACAATTTCCCAAACATTCAATCAGGGGACCATTTTTTCTTATAATACATAGCAACTCCTCAAATGTAACACTCTTTGAAAAATATGGTTTTAGTTAAGAAAATATTGAAACTGTCCAACTTCCTCATTTACTTGGTGGGAAGGGGAAAAACAACCACAATGCAGAAAAGGTGGTCTTTTCCAGTAAGTGGTGCTGGAAAAACTTGACAGCTACATGTAAAAGGATGAAGCTGGAGCATTCTTTAACACCATATACAAAAATAAAGTCAAAAATTTATTAAAGACCTAAATGTAAGACCAGAAACTGTAAAGCTACTAGGAAAAAAAATAGAATATTATTTGACATAAATCATAACAATATGTTTTAATCTGTATCCTGAAGCAAGGGAAATAAAAGCAAAAATTAACAACTGGTATATAGTTAAACTTAAAAACATTTGCACATCAAAGAAAATAATTGACAAAATGAAAAGACAACCTACTGAATGGGAGAAAATATTTATAAACTATACGATGAAGAAGGGGTTAACATCCAAAATATATCAAGAGGTCATACAAGTCAAAAGTCAAAAAAAAAAAAGCAACCCAATCAAAACATGGGAAGAAGACTTGAATAGACATTTTTCCAAAGAAGACACACAGATGGCCAACAGGCACTTGAAAAGATGCTCAATATCACTAATCATCAGAGAAATGGAAATTAAAACCACAACGAAGTGCCACCTCACACCTATTAGAGTCAGTCAGTTCAGCTGCACAGTCGTGTCCGACTCTTTGCAACCCCAAGGACTGCAGCACGCCAGGCCTCCCTGTCCATCACCAGCTCCCGGAACTTACTCAAACTCATGTCCATTGAGTCAGTGATGCCATCCAACCATCTCATCCTCTGTCATCCCCTTCTCCTCCCACCTTCAACCTTTCCCAGCATCAGGGTTTTTCCCAATGAGTCAGTTCTTTGCATCAGGTGGCCAAAGTATTGGAGCTTCAGCATCAGTCCTTCTAATGAATATTCAGGACTGGTCTCCTTTAGGATGGACTGGTTGGATCTCCTTGCAGTCCAAGAGACTCTCAAGAGTCTTCTCAACAGCACAGTTCGAAAGCATCAATTCTTTGGCACTCAGCTTTCTTTATAATCCAACTCTCACATCCATACATGACTACTGGAAAACCATCACTTTGACTAGACGAACCTTTGTTGGCAAAGTAATGTCTCTGCTTTTTAATATATTAGAGTGGCTGTCATTAAAAAGAACACAAGTTACAAACATTAGTGAGGATGTGAAGAAAAGGGATATCTCGGATACTATTGACGAGACTGTAAAGTTTGTGTATCCACTGTGGAAAACATTACAGATCTGTGTCAAAAAACTAAAAATAGAACTGCCCTATGACTCAGCAATTCCACTCCTGGGGATATATCTGAAAAAAATGGAGATGCATGCACACCAGTATTCATAGTGGCATTATTTACTTAATACAATTGCCAAGATGTGGAAGTAACCTATGCATTCATTGACAGATGAATGGATAAACAAGATGTGGCGTGTGTGTGTGTGTGTGTGTGTGTGTGTGTATAATATATGGAATTCTGTGTGCTCAGTCACTCAGTCTGACTCTTGGCAACCCCATGGGCCGCAGTCCCCTCAGGCTCCTCTTTCTGAAAATTTTCAGGCCAGAATACTGGAGGGGCTTGCCATTTCTTCCTCCAAGGGAACTTCCCCATCCAGGGAGAGAACCAGCATCTGTCGCATCTCCTGCATTGTCAGGTGGATTCTTGACACTGCACCTCCTGGGGGATTCATAATGGAATTCTACGCAGCCATAAAAGAGAATTAAATTTTAGCATTTGAAACAACATGGATGGATTTGAAAAGTATTATCCTAAGTAAAATAAATTAGACAGAGGAAGACAAATACTGTATGATATCACTTAGATGTGGAATCTAAAATGTAAGACAAACTTGTGAATAATTTAAAAGAAGAAACACATATGCAGAGAACTAATAGTTACTCGAAGAGGGCAATGGCAACCCACTTCAGTACTCTTGCCTGGAAAATCCCATGGATGGAGGAGCCTAGAAGGCTGCGGTCCATGGGGTCGCTGAGGGTCTGACATGACTGAGCGACTTCACTTTCACTTTTCACTTTCCTGCATTGGAGAAGGAAATGGCAACCCACTCCAGTGTTCTTGCCTGGAGAATCCCAGGGATGGGGGAGCCTGGTGGGCTGCTGTCTATGGGGTTGCACAGAGTCGGACACGACTGAAGTGACTTAGCAGTTAGCAGTAACAGTTACTAGCATAAGGAGGGGGGAGGGGCAAGATAGGGGTAAGAGGATTAAGAGAAACAAACTACTATGGATAAAATGAATGTGCTCTAAGGTTATATTGTGGGCTTCCCAGGTGGTGCTAGTGGTAAAGAATCAGCCTGGCGAAGCAGGAGATGTAAGAGAGTCAGGCTTGATCCCTGATCAGAAAGATTCCCTGGAAGAGGGCATGGCAACTCACTCCAGTATTTGGTGCCTGGAGAATCCCATGGGTAGAGCAGCCCAGTGGGCTATAGCTCACAGGGTTGCAAAGAGTCAAGTATGACAGGTGACTTAGCATGCAACCACCGGCACACAGAAGGTTATTTTGTACAACATAGGAAATACAAGTAACTGGAGTATAATCTTTGAAAATTGTGACTCACTCTGTGCATATCTGAAACTTATATAATAGTGTATATTTTACATATTATGCATCATATATATTATACCTCAATTTAGAAAAAAGTAAATCTGATCAATCAGTTAGGACCTGGCACTTGATCTAACTTTTACCCAACTTCTCTCTAAATGATCCTGAGGACCACACTCATTAAGGAATCCTACCTGGCTATTTGTCAATTGGGAATGGTAATACGGAAGATTATAGGGCAATATTTTGTCCTCTGGGAGGGGTACATATCAAAAAACTCACCTGCTGACTTATCTTCCAGTGTGGTACGTCTCCTCTGGAAAGAATGGCTCTGGTCCCATTCTAGTGTCATTATAGGTTAAGTCAGTGCGTGGGAAAAGAATGGTAGGTGTCTGGCTGTACTGACCCTCAGGATCACCAGAGCCTATTGGGGTATATAGTGGTTTGGATGAGAAAATGTGCCCTGGATCATCCAAATTGCTTGAAGGAGGCCCTAAGCAGATGGAGATGGAACCCTCCATTGTTCCATCTCCGTGCACAGGACAAAGCTGATCAGGTACTATTCCGGTCAAAGGTCATGGGAAATCTAGAGGACATACCTTAGTAAGAAGTTTTGTTCAACTAAAATGAAATTGATCGATTAAATACAACTAAATGTTTTCTCAAATTTAAATTAAATGTGACATTTTTTCAAAATTTGTTATCTTAAATGCAAAATAAAAGATATTGGCCAGATTTCTAGTACGTGAGAAGAGAAGGGGTGCTTATGATGTAGTCCAGTCCCATAATTTCATGGAGTGATTAAGACAGATAAAATGGTCACACAACCGGTTACTAAGATGACTCAACTAACAGGATTGTTGTTGTTTTTTTTCCTCTATAAGTATCACCTGCTGAGAGTCATTTAGAGTTAAATACACCCGAGCATCAGGATCCATATTAGTGATCTTGTATTTATCATGTTGCTGATCCTTTTTTTCATCCTATTTGTTTTGATTTCTAGTGTGTTTACATTTCCCTTGAAACTAAGCTTTCAGCAATTCAAATTTTGTTGGGAAAAAAAAAATAACAGTTTAAGCCATGATACTGAAAAAAACTGGTTTGGACTATTTCAGCTAGTGAATATTTTTAAGAGAATCTCTGAGTTTGAAAACAAGACACTTTGGAGACTCATAAAATTGGTTCAGATGATGTTTAAAAAATAGAATGTGATGTTTGCCAAGAAGCTAAACAGAAAATGGCATACAAGTAATTTTTCTGCTTACATAAAATTTCTTGTAGAAGTCAAGTATTAACTGAGGCTGTGGTGATTTTCTTTCCAGCAGCACAAGAGAGAAGCTTCCTGGTCCAGGACCAGAAAATTTCCAACATCCCTTCCCATCATCCCCTCTATCTCTCCAATTCACTCTTAAGCCCCAAGCATGCATCATAGCCATGAGCCAACAGGAAGCTTAGCCCTGATTCCACATGCCCCAAACCATAGCTGATAGTCTATGGAAACTGATTCTCCTGATAGAATAAGTCCTGGTTATGATCAAGAAATGAAAGGGACAGGAACATGACTGCAAATTCTGAATAAACCCAGCACTATCTAGGGTCTCAGTGGAAACATGTTACCCCACACATTGTGAACTCCTAGACAGGATTTCTTTTGAATTTCCTTCTTATTACCCAAAGGCTAAGGCTTTCCCATAGGGAGCTGAGACAGGAAGTGATGGAGTTTTGCCCATAGGATTTAGGACTCCTGATACTTCATGGGCTGGACACCATGGAGACTGTATTCCATCTGAGCCTTCCAGCAATGGCATCTCTCCTGCATACCCTCCTTTTAGGCTAGGCTGTGGGTCTCCTAGAGCAGAGCCAGACTCAAATATTCACAGGAAATGCTCAGCATAAAAATCATATTCTGTCAAAATCCACTAGACCTGAAAAACGGTGTGAGCTACTGAAATCTGAGGGAAAGCAATGTGTTGCTAGAAATCTTATTCCCAGGCTAAAATGCTTGAGAGAAATTCACTTCTTCATCACCCACTGTCATGAATTAGCAAGGGGACAAGTTGATTTCTGAACTCATTAAGGGAAAGAGAGAACTGTCAGAACTATTCCGTAATATTTGTGGAGTCCATGCAATTGTACATTTGTGACATGATTGTAGATTAAAGATAATCTTGATCATCTGTGAAGACACCATCATGAAGGCAGACATTAGACTGAATGCTCCTTAATCCTTTATGCATCACTGTTCTCTCTCTCTTACACAAACCCACTATAAAGAAAGGATAACCTATATTAATTCATATGGCAAGCATGTGATCACTACGATTTACTAACCCTCCCAAAGGTATCTGGGATATTTGTTAATTACTGCTGCCAGAAGCAGTGGTTTCTTTTGGTAGCACTCTTTTTGATTTAACTCAACTTCAAACCAAACTTGCAGCCCAACAGAGCTGAGATCCAGTCCAGTTTGGTAATTTACTTTCTGTATAGATTTAAGGAATAAGAAGGATCATTTATATTTTTACAATTATTATTCAAAAGAGTATTTGCCTGCCAAAACACGTGTCAGATTGAACAACTGTGGAATCATAGACTGATCAATCACAGCCTGGGGAAAACAGATTGTAAAATAAATCTTGAATTATGACAAGGGTATGATGAAAAGTATAAAAAATTATTTGTGAGTTCCTTTAGAATAATTTTATTGCTCAGAGATGGTAATGTTTGGACTCTCCAATAAAGTTTCTTCCACCATAGCCCTGGGTGTTGGGGTACTTTTTAAAATTTTAGCACTAGGAGCATTCCTGGCAGCTCAGTGGTTAAGAATCTGACTCCTAATGCAGGAGACACAGGTTTAATCCCTGATCCAGGAAGATCCCACAAGCAGTGGAGCAACTAACCCTTCATTACAATATTGAGCCTGTGCTTTAGAGCCCAGGAGCCATGGCTACTGCAGTCCAAGGGCCCTAGAGCCCGTCCTCTGCAGCAAGAGAAGCTGCAGCAATGGGAAGCTGCTCTCTGCAATGAGAGATTAGCCCCTGCTCTCCGCAACTAGAGAAAAGCCCTCTCAGCAGCAAAGACCCAGCACAGCCAAAAATAAATATACAATAACATTTTTAAAAATTCATAACTAAGATAAAAAATTGTAGCACTAAATTAGTGGGCCTGTTTTAGGCTGCAAAGGATTCCTTGTGTATAAAAGAATAACATCAAAATGTGGAGGCCATTCACTTCTTTAATCTCAACAGATCTGCCAATAGGGAGAGAGGACTGCTCTTCAGATAGACAGCTTCCTGGTGGGCGCCATGGCTGTTCAGTCGCTAAATCTTGTCTGGCTCTTTGTGACTCCGTGGACTGTGACACATCAGCCTTCCCTATCCTTCACTATCTCCTGGAGTTTGCTCAAACTCATGCCCATTGAGTCAGTGATGCCATCCAACCATCTCATCCTCTGTCGCCCCCTTCTCCTCTTGCCCTCAGTCTTTCCCAGCATCAGGGTCTTTCCCAGTGAGTTGGCTCTTCACTCTAAATATTGGAGCTTCAGCTTCAGTATCAGTCCTTCCAATGAATATGCAGTGTTGATTTCCTTTAGGGTTGAATGGTTTGACCTCTTTGCAATCCAAGAGACTCTCAAGAGACTTCTCTAATACCACAGTGCAAAAGCATTGATTCTTGGGTACTCAGCCTTCTTTATGGTCCAACTCTCACATCCGTACACGACTACTGGAAAAACCATAGCTTTGACTATACGGACCTTTGCTTGCAAAGTGACGTCTTTGCTTTATAATATGCTGTCTAGGTCTGTCATAGCTTTCCTTCCAAGGAGCAAGCATCTTTTAATTTCATGGCTGCAGTCACCATCCACAGTGATTTTGGAGCCCAAGAAAATAAAGTCTGTCATTGTTTCCATTGTTTCCCCATCTATTTGCCATGAAGTGATGAATGAATAGTAAATTCTTTAATGTTGAATTTTTTGCCAGTTTTTTCACTCTCCTCTCTCACCTTCATCAAGAGGCTCTTTAGTTCCTCTTCACTTTCTGCCATAAGGGTGGTGTCATCTGCCTATCTGAGGTTATTGATATTTCTCCCGGCAAACTTGATTCCAGCTTGAGCTTCATCCAGTCCAGCATTTCACATGATGTTCTCTGCATATAAGTCAAATTAGCAAGGTGACAATATACAGCCTTGTTGTACTCCTTTCCCAATTTTTAACCAGTCTGTTAGTTCATGTCCAGTTCTAACTGTTGCTTCTTGACCTGCATACCAGTTTCTCAGGAGGCAGGTAAGGTGGTTTGGCATTTCCACCTCTGGGAGAATTTTCCACAGTTTGTTGTGATCCACACAGTCACAAGTTAGGGTTTCCCACATAGCTCAAATGGTAAAGAATCTGCCTGCAACGTGGTGACCTGGGTGTGATCCCTGGGCTGGGAAGATCCCCTGGAGAGGGGCATGGTAATGCACTCCAGTATTCTCACCTGGAGAATTCTATGGGCAGAGGAGCCTGGCGGGCTCCAGTCTGTGGAGTCACAGAGAGTTGGACACAACTGAGTGGCTACTGCTTTCACGTTTACTTTCTTTCATACACTCAAAGGCTTCAGCCTAGTCAATATTTTCTAAAATTCTCTTGCTTTTTGTATGATCCAGTGGATATTGACAATTTGATCTCTGGTTCCTGTGCCTTTCCTAAAAAGGTGGGGCCATAGCCCTAGACAAATAAAAGTGGTAGGGTTACTCTCTGCTTCCTTGACTGTGAGTCTAGGAATCAAGGCTGTACTACTGGGTCCATGAACCATTTGATCGAGCCATAAATGTGGAGGAAAATGCCTTGGAGGTTAGCCCATAATGAACTCTGTTTCCTAGGACAAGATTGGGGAGGTGAAAAAACACGGGAGCCTGAAAGTGAGCTAGAAAAGGTAATTTCAGAAACATTTTCTCTGTGTGTCCCTGTTTCTTTCATTTGTAAGTGAATAGTCCATTTTTAAAACTGACTTGCCTCAGTTGTGATAAAAGGAACAGAAAGAACGAGATTCAGTGCTATTCTGATAACGCTGCCCACACCCCAGAGGCCAGGGAGAAGATGGAAATATTAACGGTTGGAAGAGTACTCCAAAGGTAACGTCTCCAACTGTTAGCAGTCTGATTTGACAGTTCCATCCTGTGCATCAGCTCACAGGCTGTAGGCATCATTGGGGGGCTTATAATGAACAAAGTCTGGGATTAATTTTGCCTAGATCTGGAGGGCAGAGACCTCAGCCGGCTTCTGGACTGTTTTATTAAATATCACTACAGTCTAGAACTGAATGGGAACATGAGAAAATGTACACTTTATGAACATGAATCAAACAGTTTTATTCCAAGGGAGAATTGTTTCTTTCTGGAATCCAACCATCTTCTCTTTCAAAAGAAGCAAAAAGAGCATTACCGTGCTCTCTGAGATACTAAGCCTAGGCCATGACCTGTGTCTTGGACACTTTCAGTTTCCAACAATGGAGACAAAATAAAAGTCATCACCAGATACAACTGGCGCTTAAGAGATGTGCCCTAGAAGGGAAGCCCTAAAAGAGGGTGGGGCAGGGTGGTGGTGGAGATGTTGATCAGTCCTCCCCAGAGAAATCTATTGAATTTTCAAGCATCTCCCACCCACAGTAGAAAAAGCATGCAAATATATTCTTTCTCTCCAGCTTCACAGCTCATGTTATTGCCTCTCAGCTTAATGATACTTCTGAATAAAAGATGGAAATTTCTCATGTTGAATCAGACACACTCACGAGTGACCTGTGAGATGAATCGCTCTACTTCACACCTGAGTTAACCATCCCCACCCCACCAACCCACATTAGCTTATCTCAACAGGCTATTTTTTTCTTTCTTCGAATAATTCAAATCAGACCAGTGACAATTTTAGGGTCAAAGAAGAAAGGAGAAAACTGGATGGGAAGCAATTTGTGGGAAAGAAGTGGAAATTTTCCTGGGGCCGTGTGAAAGAGAATAGAGATGGGAAACGGCAGATTTAACTTTCCGAAGAAACCAAGGGAGAGCTGGTGAGCTTCTTCTTTTGAGATGCTCTTTCCCAACACAGTGACAAATCCATTCTCTTTAACTTGATCCCAGCAGGGAGACATCATGGAGGCCACTTTCAACAGATGGAAACACTCCGCCTGCCTCAAGGATACCCTACAGCCTAAATACGACTGTTTCTCGTGTGTCCTGTTAACGCATTCTGTACACTAAGTCCCACACAATCATACAGTGTGTTTCCTTCTGGGAGCTCAAGGCCCTTGATGAAGTGCTTAATGCTTTACAAAGTGACTTCCTGGCTTCCCCTCTGAAGTCTGGGTACTACGCCAGCTGTCAGATCTAAACTGGCCTATTCTTGTTCTCCTCTCGTGGATCAGACAGCTCGTGTCCCATTCTTTGGGCTTCCCAGGTGGTGCAGCGGTGACTTGCCCATGCAAGAGACATAGATGTGGGTTTGATCCCTGGGCTGGGAAGACCTCCTAGAGCAGAAAATGGCAACCCACTCCAGGATTCTTGCCTGGGAAATTCCATGCACAGAGGAACCTGGCGGGCTGCCATCCATGAAGTCCCGAAGAGTCAGACATGACTGAGCCTGCACAGATGGCGGGTGCAGTGGTCACATTCTTTGGTCCCTCCTTCTACCCCAACCGTTGCTAGAAACTAGCGTCCTGGGCGTGTTCGTAGATGGGCCTTGGCCTTGCCTCAGCTGCACTGAAGACTCTTGCTTTCCATCCTGGGCTCCTCTGACAGGTGGTGAACAAGGCCCTAGAGCATAAGCAACCTTCAAGTAAAAGGAAGTTAACCCCACATGGTTTGATCACTGGGGCATGTGAGCTGATTGAATGAATGCTCTCTCTGGGGCAAACCACTGCTTCTCAAACATGAACATGTATGTGTCACCTGAAGACTTTGTTAAAATACAACACCCTGGTCCCCTCCCCACCAGATGTCTTGATTCAGGAGATCAAGGAGGGGGCCATGAATTTGCATTATAACCAGTCAAGGTGAGGCCAGTGCAGCTCATTCAAGGGCCACACTTGGAGAACCAGTCTGCCCTGTAGTCTGTCCGCTCCCCAGAGGCCCCCGGAACAGTCCTGGGTCAGCCTCGATAGGAGGGACCAACCCTTCATGCGCTTCTGCGCTGCCTTTCCCCAGGCCTTTGCTCCTGCTTCCTAGGATCACTTCTCAAACGCAAACGTCCCTATCTCAGGCTCCACTTTTAAAGGAGACCCAGACAAAGGCATAGACCCATTAACCCCCACTTGCCTTCAGCACTCCTGTGGGACCCCATCTGACCTTGTTCCCTTGCACAATATAGATATGAAACCTGACTTCCTATTGCGGCAATGAAGTGTGATCAGAACTAACAACTTGATTTAGCCAGTAGGGCTTCTTTGAGACCAGACATTCAAGGAAAGTTTGTGATTTTAGGTCAAACAATTTGGTTTTCTAATTTTTTTTATGAGACTTCCATGATGTCCACAAGCTTACGAAGATTTCCCAACATTTTCCAGAGAATCCCTCATTGCATCAGGGAGTAACACATGGTTTGGGGGCTTTAATGTTTCCTTGTTAAGTGCTTATGCAGCATCATTCCTCTCTTCTAAATAATAGCACCTGTGCTTTCCTGGCGGTCCAGCGGTTGAGAGTCCCTTCGGCAATGCAGGGGACGCGGGTTTGATCCCTGGTCTGGGAAGACGCCACATGCTGCAGGGCAGCTACGCCCTTGGAACAACTGAGCCCAAGTGCTACAATTACTGAAGCCCTCAGGCCTGGAGTCTGTGCTCTGCAACGAGAGAAACCATCATGAGCAGCCCCTGCAAGGAAACCAAGAGGAGTCCCCACTCACAGCAACTGAAGAAAGCCCATGAGCAGCAACAAAGGCCCAGTGTAGCCAAAAATAAAACAAGTAAATAAAAACTAAATAATAGCACCTGTGCTTAGGCAACGTGCCCAGCCCCAGGGCATGAATCATGATCGCCTGATGCCGCCATGACTACATATACCACTGAAAGTGTTAGTTGCTCAGCCAGGTCTACCCGTTTGCAGCCCCATGGACTATATAGCCTGATAGGCTCCTCCACTCACGGAATTCTCCATTCATGGAATGCAAGAATGCTGGAGTGGCAGCCATTCCCTTCTTTGGGGGTTCTTCCCAACCCAGGGATTGAACTCAGGTTGCAAACATATTCTTTGCCCTCTTAGCCACCCTGACCAATATACAGCCCATTGCCTAATGCTAGTTTCCCAGCCTTTCTGCTGCTGGAGTGTGTGCGGCCCATCAGAAAAGAAAGGAAGTTTGGGAGTACTACTGAGAAATGTTTATCTCCCTTGAAAAAAGGGAAAATCATACAAGGACATTTTTATGTTGCCTCCCTGGTTGCCTCACTGCTTCTGGCCTTTGAACACAGACCTAGCACCTGGAGCAATGGCAGCCATCTTGTAGTCATGAGGTCATAAGCACAAAATGAAAAGCCAAACCGCCAAGGCCTGCAGATCTGCTTAGTAAGCCATGAACTCACTAGCTCTGGACTTTTTGCTTTATCAGATAATTGACATTGTGACTGCTTAAGTCACCACTAGTCAAGTTCTTTATTTGCATTCAGAAGTATTCTTGGCTTCTAGGTGACAAAGGATTTGTATTTAAAATAATAAAGAACTTCCACAAATCAGCAATAATGAGACAAGCACCCCAAAAAAATAGGTAAAAGATTTTAACAGGCACTTCACAAAAGAAGATACATAATGGCCAAAACACCTATTTAAAAAGTGCTCATGTGATTGTTCATCAGGGAAATGCAAATTAAAATCACAGTTAGAGATCACTACATATCTACCTAATGCCTAAAAATTATAAAGACTGACAATATAGGTCTTGACAACATTGTAGAACAAGGGGAACTCTTCCATGGCTGGTGGGAGTGGAAATGGTGCAGCTATTCTGACCAATGGTCATTTCTAACAAAGTTGGATGCCTGTCTATACCACAGGACAGTTTTAGCCAAACCACAGCACTGCAACCAAAACCACTCGTGGCTCAGCAGTCAACCTGCTCAGGCCTGGACAGGACAAAGCATAGAAGAGTAATCAAAAAGAAAATACTGATGATGCTGGAGCAAAAGAGTATAATTAAAGGAACAACATCTCTGCATAGAGACTAGGGCATGGAATACTCTTCACAGTGCACGTGTGAAGAGTCTAAACTAAGCATTAATACACTGTCCACAAAACAGGCAAAGATGACTCAGCAAATGGATAAAACGTGAGTAGGTTAGGATATGGGCTTCCCTGGTGGTTCACAGTTGGTAAAGAATCTTCCTGCAATGCAGGAGCTGCTGCTGCTAAGTCACTTCAGCTGTGTCCAACTCTGTGCAATCCCAGAGACGGCAGCCCACCTGGCTCCCCCATCCCTGGGATTCTCCAGGCAAGAACACTGGAGTGGGCTGTCATTTCCTTCTCCAGTGCATGAAAGTAAAAGTGAAAGTGAAGTCGCCCAGTCGTGTCCGACTCCTAGTGACCCCATGGACTGCAGCCCAACAGGCCCCTCCGTCCATGGGATTTGTCAGGCAAGAGTACTGGAGTGGGAGACCAGGATTCAATTCCTGGATCAGGAAGATCCCCTGGAGAAGGAAATGGCAACCTACTCCACTATTCTTGCCTGGAGAATTCCTTGGGCAGAGGACCCTTGCAGGCTACAGTCCGTGGGGTCACAAAGAGAACAACATGACTGAGCGACTAATAACAACAAGAAACAACAAGTAAATATGTATGGTGGAGAGAGGACGAGGAGGTTCCCCTTGCGTTGCTTCTATTTTATAAATAAAATTAGAAGCAAAGGCACTGGTGTATGTTATGGGAAGGAAATGTTTGCGGTTTGAAGAACAGAGAAGATGCCATTTGAAAGAGGGGAAGCATGAGTCAACTGGGGAAATATAGTCCTGGGTTGACCAAAAAGTTTGTTCAGGTTTTTCTGTAAGATGGTATGGAAAAGCCCCAGTGAATTTTTTGGTCAACTCAACACAAAGTCTGGGTAGTTTCAAAAACCTCCTCAAGACTAGCAGTCTTGGATTCTTCAGTGTGTATCTTACTTAGTTAAAATCATTCAGTATGTATATTATTTGAGATTGAGTATATTTGTGAGTAATATGTAAACACAAGATAATAATGTATAAACCAAGTGTGTCAGTTTTCTATTATTGACATTACAAATTATCAGCTCAAAACAACACCAATATGTTATCTTCTGATTCCATAAGTCCAAAGTCCAAAGGGACTTAAGGGTAAAAATCAACTGTTGATGGGCTGCATTCAACTCCAGAGAATCTAAAGGAGAATCCATTTTCCTGCCTTTTCCAGCTTCTCTCACCCTCTCCCACCATCATCAAAGCCTGAAATACTACGTTTCTCTGTCCCAACTTCCATCCTCACACCTTTCTCTCTGACTGATTACAGCTGCGAAAATTATCAATTTTAAGAATTCATGTGATCAGATTGGACCCACCTGAATAATCCAGGGTCCTCTCATCAAGGCCCTTAATTTAACCACATCTGCAAAGTCCCGTTGGCCAAAGTAAGGAAATATATTTATCGGTTTTTGAGATAAGGGAATAGACATCTTTAGGAAGCATTGTTCTGACCAGCACAACATGACAGAATTTCATTTTGCTCTGACATGGGGTCCAGAAATAGGAGGTCTAGGCCTCCAACGCCTGATCATTGTGATCATTGGGACCCAAACTCTTTAACACATGACCACATTGCCTGAGACAGATGCTCAGGTGCCAGCCCTCACAAATGTGTTCTTTCCAGGAAAGGAAAAAAGCTACAGGTGTTCTCACACACGTACACCCTTTCTTTGGGAACATTTCCCTACAATTTGATAAAACAGCTCTGCTTTCATCTCAATGGGCATTTGAGATGCCCATTTTTCCATGCAATCAGCTAAAACTGAAGTGTGATTTTACTAAGAGAAAAAGAGACAGAGAAAGGGCCACTAGGGGAGAAAATTAAAAGCTCCTGTCACAGCATGACTGAGTGGTTCCACCCCAGCTGATCTCAAGCTTGTTACTGGATAGAATCTGGGTGAAGGTTTTACCAGGCAAGTACATAAGAGGGAGAAAGATCAAGCTAGCTGATGATATACACAAAGGCATGATAATAATGAATCATGGGATTCAAGCCCATAAAGACAATGAAAGTCACTCAGTTGGGCCCGACCCTTTACTACCCTATGGACTATATAGAATTCTCCAGGCCAGAATACTGGAGTGGGTAGCCTTTCCCTTCTCCAGGGGATCTTTCCAACCAACAGATCGAACCCAGGTCTCCCGCATTGCAGGCAGATTCTTTACCAGCTGAGCCACAAGGGAAGCCCAAGAATACTGGAGTGGGTAGCCTATCCCTTCTCCAGCAGATCTTCCCAACCCAGGAATCGAACCGGGGTCTCCTGCATTACAGGTGGATTCTTTACCAACTGAGTTATCAGGAATAAACACAGTAAGTGACAATAAATGAGACACTGAAAGGCTGATAGCTGGTGAGAAAGTACTAGGGTTATCACATTTGAAAGAATGATTGGAGAATGATTTGAAATTTGGAACAAGCAGCAAGGATGACAAAGAAGGCTGGGCACAGAAGAATGAGGCGGGTAGGAAGGAAGACGGCCGTCACTGAGGAGGGACGAAAATAAAGGAGCATTCTCAGGAAAGAATCTGATTTCAAAGCAAGGAGGTAAAGGGAACACTCTTAAGAGGAGTTTGCAGGTCTAAAGGATCTTGATTATGACTGAGGCGGCCAGATTGTTAACTTGACAAACTGGAACAGTTTTGAAAACGAAGGGGAATTCTGTTGTCACAAGACAACAGGCATGAACTGAGGCTGTCCCAAGCAAACTAGGGGGTGTCGTCATCCCACTTGCGAGTGACTTACAGTGACACGTCTTCTGCAGCCGAAGAACACGGATGCCAGCTGGCACTCTCCCTGCCGCGGGCCTTAGACCTGGGGCTGCTTCTCCCACCGCCTGCGCTGCCAGAAAGTCTTCTCCACTGCCCGCTCTGTGCTCCCTTAGCAGTGATTCAAAGCCTCGGTGGGGGCTGGGGAAGGTGTGTCTGATTGGCTGAGGCTAGGCCACAATCCCATGCTAGCTTCAAAGGAGACCCGGAAAGGATCTGGCCTTTAGAGTTTGCTACCCGGCCACCTCTGCAAGCAGGATTCTGCCTCCTGCTATGATTTGTGAAATGGGGGATTCCTCAAACATAGGTGGTTTCACACTCCAGGCAGTCAAAACAGTAAATGTTCCCATTAAGTCACCAGTTCATCCTCCTTGGTTGAGGCCTTGCAAAAACATCCTCTGGGTCTTTGTATTTAATCTTGTAAGACATGATTAGGATTTCAATTTAGGGATATTTGATTAAATGTATCGATTCAGTCAGAGCACATTTACTACTAAGATGGCAATAAGCTCACATTGGAAGAGATGATTGTCAGCAATAAATTCACTTTCTAAAATGCCAATTTTATACAAATAAAATCCATTTGAAATGAATTAGCTCACAGCCACTGACATTTTCTAATACAATATGAATGATTTAAATTATTCACAATTGGTGTTACAGAAGGCTTGAAGTTTTCATGGGTTTTCCCATAAAACGTGTTATGACTTTGTGCACACCCTATCTGTGAAGCGTATGGGTAAGGCTGCTCAGAGCTCTTAGCAAGTCCTCCAATCAGCCTCCCAGATAAGGTACAGCTGTTCTCTTTGACCACAAGCATACATGGGGATGATTTTCTTAAATACAACCAGATACCTGTTAACATTAAAGCAACATGTCAAATTTATTTGGCACAGTATTTGCAATACGGAACTTACACCCAGGTGGCGCTAGTGGTAAAGAATCTGCTTGCCACTGCAGGAGACAAGAGATGCCAGTTTGATCCCTGGGTTGGGAAGATCCCCCGGAGGAGGGGATGGCAACCCATTCCAGTATTCTTGCCTGGAAAATCCCATGGACAAAGGAGCCTGGCAGGCTGCAGTTCACAGGGTTGCACAGAGTCGGGCATGACTGAAGTGACTTAGCAAGCACACACACAGTAACAAAATAACAATATTAGACCAGACGGATAATCTGGATGAAACTACCCCTCATTGTCTCCTTTCCTGCTTTATCGGCCTAAAGTGTCCGGCCCTGATAGGGGTTTCTAATGACCGAGTAGCAGATCTGGGTTCATATTTGGGGCTGTTGCCATTAACTTGCTATGTGACCTGAGATGAATCACGAAACCTCTCTTAGACTTCCACTGAAAACATCTTTAGCTCCACTGTCCCCCCTTCACTTGACACACACCTAGAAAACCCCAATCCTTGTCAAACTGAAATATCTACATATCCTGAATCTTCTCTGTAACACCTGAATGTTCCTAGGGAGGGCAAAAAAAAAAACAAACACGTTTCATTATGCCAAGTCATCTTAATCTGACATAAATTCCAAATAAACGCTAGACACTGCCAAGCAGTCCTACTAAATGTCCCTAGCAATTTCCCTTTTACATTCTCTGAAGTTATCTAACATCTTTTCTCCATCTTCTGGTCTCCAGAGAATACTCAAGCTCTCGTTTAGTCCACTTTAAAAAAAGCAAATGAGCACCTCTCCCCAGGTCCTGCCCACTCCAAATATCCATTCCATTTCTCTCCTGAATTTCAAGGCACAACCACATGCTATATACTAGACCTTCTTCTGGCATTCAAACTATGAGGTATTATTTTAGGAATAGAGAATTCTTAATGCTATATCCCCATCAACCTGAAAAAGCCAGAAATTCCACTCTGATACTTTTGCATGAAAGCTTTTGTTCCTGCTAAAAACACACTATCAAACCCTTTTTCAAATTTTTCTGTCATTTTTAGGCCTTTGAGTAAATGTATCCAATGATCATGCTCATGTGGGTAAAAAGAGATATTGTATGAGAGATACTACAAAAAAACAAAACATTTCACCTTTGCCGACACCAGGGTCTTTGGGGCATATACTTCCTAAGTCTGCTTGACGAGGAATCCGGCTGGGGAACACATTGGTGATTTGCATGGGCTCACCTGGGGGCAGGTTGAGAGACAAGAAAGGAGGACCAGGAGAGAAGAACAGGCTCATTTCTGTCTTTCGTAAAATCCAGGCCAGAAGACCTTAAAAAAAAAACAAAAAAGCCTCAGGTCTAACTTGGACTTGGGATGTACAGGCAGGCAAAGTGCAAGTGAAAGTTGCTCAGTCGTGTCGGACTTTTCGCGACCCCATGGACTAAACAGTCCAGGGAATTCGCCAGGCCAGAATACTGGAGTGGGTAGCCTTTCCCTTCTCCAGGGGATCTTCCCAACCCAGGATCAGACCCAGGTCTCCTGCATGGCAGGCAAATTCTTTACCAGCTGAGCCACAAGAAGCAGCTGTCAAAACTAGATATTCCAGCTGGTGGAACGAAGCTGTAACTGTGACCCAGATGTGCAGGTCTCGCAGTGGAGGTGGAGGTCTGGCTGGATGTGAGTTGGGGAAAGACTCAGAGAAAATGGAAAAAAATTGTGTCCAGTTCTCAGGCTCAGGTCCCTAGTGTCAGCTGACCTTCACCCTATACCTGAGTCTGTGGTGTGGTCACTGAGCCTACTGACTTAGGCTTCCTAAAAGGAGGCAGGGTCCCATGTGGGCTAAATGAGAGCTTTCCACTGAGTTCCACACCTCATGGGAGCTGAATGAGACTTTCCACCTCTAATCCATCAGCTCAGCTTTTAAAGAGGAACAAGTGTAGGAATGGATATCTGTGAGGATCACTGTTGCAAGAACTTGACCACAGTGTCAGCCTCTAGTTAGCACTGTGAGGAAGGATGGGTCTAGTCTCTGATGCTGACCAACCTCAGTCCAGGGAGTTGCTCCCTCATCACACCTTCCTCCACAGGCCCAGCAGAGAACATGCAGGTGGCTTGAGAGACACTTCCCTCTGCAGAGCTCAGTGCATCCGCCCACCCTAGCCATCCTTTCTTTTTTCTGTCTACCTCTTACTCACTTTTGGTATAACACAGTTTAGGGTTACTTTTCAAGTTGACAGTTGAAATCTCTCCCTTGAACTCCCATAGTTCTGGTATTCACCATGCAGAAATTTCCAGTTTATGTGTCCAATTCCCATTATACCTCTTTGCCTCTGTCCCTAGGGCATCAGTGAATATTTGTCTTAGAGCCACACCTTATTCAGACCTGCCGAGAATCTTTGGAAAAAAGGTGGGAGTGGGGGGGGGGGGGAGTTCAGTCAACCCTTGACCTTTTTGTACATCTTTAAAAAGTCCTCCAGCCCCATCTAATGTGACCTCATGTGGATTCCTTTCACTGCCGGGGTGTATGGGGGCCAGCTGCTTAGCATGGACTGTCAGGAAAGACTCCCTGACCTTGGGGGATTGATATCCACAGGAACAGACCTTTCTCTGCCTTTTCCTATGTAAGTTCAGCATTGTTTATCCAGTTCTTGACTCCTGGTGTTTTCCCTTGAACTCTAATACCTGGACGCAGCAGGCAGAATGTTTGAACCTCCACTCCTAGTGGCTGGCACTGTGATGATCTTTGCTATCTTTCACGTAGCGGGAGCCCTCCCCAGGCATTGAGAACCAGTGCAAGGTACTCTATTTGACAATTTCCAATCACATTTCATAGCCTTGAACTCATTTACGTGGCCACACTTAGACATAAAAGGGGCTGGTAGAGGGTAGACCTTGGGCAGCTACTCCCAGGGAAGAATCTACATTACGGTAGAAGAGCTGGCCATCTGTGTCACTCTCTCAGAAAAAAACAATCAGCAAACATTTGTAGAGCAGTATTATAATTTTCCCAGCATACATTTTCTTTCCTCAAAAAGCACTCGCATGCACATGCCCCACATAAAATGAGATTTGACTCCTCCTAGAGACATTTCCATTTTAACAAAAACTGAAAATTTAAACAAAAAAAATGTTCCAGTCAGTGCAATCCCAGCTCACCTGACGGCAGGCAAGGGGAGCTGAGGGGCCGTTCCGCTGCTCCGAGACCTCGGCGCAAGGAGCTCCTGCCAAGACACAGCGTCAGCCCGTCAGGCACTCCCTAGGCATGCGAACACACAGAGACAAGGTGAAGAGGGTGGGAACAAAGCCACACTAACCCAAGTCCTGCAGCTGGTGGGCCTCCAGCTTCTAAGGTGTTTGAATATTTGCTTAAACTTTCTATAATTCAGTTTCCCACTTTCTGACATGAGAGGAAAAAGCCAAACCCCAGGGTAAGCACTGACCTGGGAGAAGTCACACTGACTCCAAAAAATCCCACGGAGAGTTCTCTGTAATCTTGAACTATGATGTGTTCTTTGGATCCAGGAAAACACTTGTTGCCACCTCCCTCTCATCAGTAAGATATCTTTACTAAACGTCTGCAAGTATTGGAGTATGGATTGGGTCTTTCCTTGGTTGGATGTGGGGGAGGTGCTGGCTGAGGCTCCTCTTTGGTCAAAGGAAGTCTGGAACCTAAGGATGTGATTAATGAAGATTAAAGAAACACATTGTTAAAAAGGCAATCTGAAGTCAGGGCACTCAATTAAGACACACTCCTTTGCCCCTTCACTTCCCTGTGTTTTCCTCTCTCATACGCACATTCCCAGTGATTTTCTTTCATAGCCTTACTTTGTACCACAGGAAATATGAGTGTGCTAGGAAGGTAAACTCAATGTGCCTGACGGACTAACAAAGCAATGAAAAGCTAACAGAAGACTGTCTGTACAGCAGATGGTAGAATGTACCCAAAGCAAATGGCTAATCAAAGCCTGACTCTCAGCACCCATCCTCAGACACCTCAGAAAGATTTACGTCAAAGATGTTGATGCTGTTTTGCCTTGCGAGCCACTGACTCCATTGGAAAATCAATGGAGGTCTACAAGCAAACGAAAAGAAACCTAGTCCTTTATTTTCCCTGGAGAAATAGTAAGTATTCAATTCACCTGCTTCTGAAATTATAAATAAGGAGACCATGGAACAATTCAATAAAGATATAACAGGAAAAAAAGAGATTTGTAAGACAAAAAAAAAAGTCAAGTTTTTTCTAACACTTCCCTCCAAAGCTAATTAGCTTTCTATTTTTCCTGATTTTTAGATCAACTTTAACCTTCTAACACAGTGGCTCTTAACCAGACAATGCACACCAGAATTATCTGCAGAAAGTAGCAAAAATGTGTGTTCATGGGCCTGTCACCAGATTTTGATTCACTAGGGCTTTGTCATGTATGTACAAGGATAACTGACATTTATCTTTGTCATGTATGCAATGTCCTGGTTCAGACCTCCGTTTTATCCTATGCTCTCAACACGGAGCCCCCCCTAGTCATGAAGGGATAAAGCATTCTAATTCCCTACCCTAATCAATATGCTTAACCATGTGACTTGATTTAGCCAATGAAACATGGGCAAAGGTGAGACATGTCACTTTGGGTAAAAGAGCCAGCTCTTGGTTCAGCAGCAGCAGCAGCAGCAGCATTGTTCATAAGTTCTTTCTCTCTCTCAGCATGACTAGTATATTCCAGTAGCATCCACCTTGTCCTCATGGATCCCACAGTGAAGATGAGATGCAACTGACCCACAGTGAATGTGCAGCAAGAATAGAAAATAAACCTTTGCTTTGTAAGCCACTGAGATCTGGAGATTGTTTGTTACTGCAACACCATCTAGCCTGTTCTGACTATGTCCCCAAATGAAGTCAGTGTTGTATCTCATTCACAAGGTAGAAGGCTCCTGCCTTTGCTTTATAAAGGAGGAAACTCACCCTTATTAGAAGAAACTAGCACTTCATGACTTCTTCCTGCTTGGTACTTTATATGTGGTGTCTTTTCAGTGTTTTATCCTAACGGCCCTGTGAGGAAGAAAGTATTATGCTTATTACAAATAAGGCAGCTCTGACTCAGAAAAGTTAAGTAATATCCCAAGATTGGTAATGACTGGTCTTGGATTTGAACCTAACCACCCATGTCTAACTCCCAAGTCCATACTCTCCATCCCAGAAAGTCATGCAAAACACACCTATTTCCATCTTTCTGTTTCTTATTTTTCTGCTCTTCTAGTGTTTCTGTTCCTGATGTCAGAAAATAAGGCTCAGGACACAAAGGAGAACTGGGAGTGAACGTCTCAGCAAGTAAGAAAGGGGATATGAACCCTGCATGAGCCGCGGCGGGGGGCACTCTGTCACGGGCACCTGCGACAGGCCTCTGAGCTCAGCTTTGCAACAGACAACCGTTAGCGGCATGTCTCACATGCCAGCAAAGCAAATACTGAAACTTTAAAGAAAATGAAATTATTAATGCAAATTGCATTAAGATGTAAGCCAGTTTATTTCAGAGATTATAGCTGATTAGAAAACATATTGAAGAGCTTTGATTTCTTGTTCAAGGAGTTACATATTTATAACCCCTTTGAAAATAAATTGTCAGGCAAGTGTCATGCTGGGTTCTGAGTCTCCATTATTCCCGAAATAAACATGGGAGTACAGCCCAGAGCAAGTCACAAAGGGCCCCAGGGGCAGGGCTGCGTCGCGATCGTGCCGGAGGCAGACCACGGAGCTGCTTGCTCGTTCAGCTCACTCGCTGAGCCCTGTGCTGCGGACCAGAGTGAGGACACTGCTCCCCAGCGTGATATGACCTAAAACCCACAGGTTACACCGTTCTTCAGATAACACGACACGACACACACTTACACTCACACACAGACACACACACTCCCTCAGCATATACAACGTGATGTGCCTACACAGAAATACTCACACTGCTTTACATTGTTGTAGGGGCTTCCCAGGTAACTCCAAGGTAGCTCAGAGGTAAGGAATCTGCCTGCCAGTGTAGGAGACACAGGTTCCATCTCTGGGTCAGGAAGATCCCCTGGAGGAGGGCATGGCAACCCACTCCAATGATCTTGCCTGGAGAATCCCATGGGCAGAGGAGCCTAGTGGGGTTACAGCCCATGGGGTCACAAGAGAGTCGGAGATGACTTGGCGACTAAAAAACAACAACCTTGTTATAAGAGCTTCTTCAACATAACAACATAGAAGGACAGGGACTTGCCGGGCACCCGCTCTGCCTCCCCAGGCCACAGCACCCTGGCCCGTGCAGTTTGTCCCTGCCTTGGGTGTCCCACCCTTTCTTATCTCATTCCTCTGTCCCCTATACGCCCACCTTTCATCTCTGGGTTTTATCTTTTCCCAGACCTTTACCTGGGCTTTCCTGGGCTCAGATGGTAAAGAATCTGCCTGCAATATGGAAGACCCAGGCTCAATCCCTGGATTGGGAAGATTCCCTGGAGGAGGGCATGGCAACTCACTCCAGTATTCTTGCCTGAAGAATCCCATGGACAGAGGAGCCTGGTGGGCTACAGTCCATGGGGTCACACAGAGTCAGACACGACTGAGTGACTAACATGACACTTTCACTTTCACACCTTCAGTCCTTTACCTACTTTACCAACCTGACTTTCTTGATCTCATTCATAAGCCTCATCACATGAAAGAATCTATCACAGAGCCCCTCTCTCCAGGAATGGGCACATCAGCCACTTAATGAGCACTGTCAGTTCAGTTCAGTCACTTAGTCGTGTCTGACTGTTTGCAACCCCATGGACCGCAGCACTCCAGGATTCTCTATCCATCACCAACTCCCGGAGAGTATCCAAACTTATGTCCATCGAGTCGGTGATGCCATCCAACCGTCTCATCCTCTGTCATCCCCTTCTCCTCCCACCTTCAATCTTTTCGAGCATCAGGGTCTTTTTAAATAAGACAGTTCTTGACATCAGGTGGTCAAAGTATTGGAGTTTCAGCTTTCGCATCATTCCTTCCAAAGAAATCCCAGGGCTGATCTCCTTCAGAATGGACTGGTTGGAGCTCCTTGCAGTCCAAGGGACTCTCAAGAGTCTTCTTTAACACTACAGTTCAAAAGCATCAATTCTTCAGCACTCAGCCTTCTTCACAGTCCAACTCTCACATCCATACACAACCACTGGAAAAACCATAGCCTTGACTAGACGGACCTTAGTTGGCAAAGTAATGTCTCTGCTTTTGAATATGCTGTCTAGGTTGGTCATAACTTTCCTTCCAAGGAGCAAGCATCTTAATTTCATGGCTGCAGTCACTACCTGCAGTGATTTTGGAGCCCCCCAAAATAAAGCCTTGTCAGTGAGCACTGTCTTCTGGATGCAATCTCAAGCACCTGACAGCAGGGAAGGAAGGAGCTTGAGGATAAAGCCTAGAGTGTCTCCACTCCCTTCTCCCATCCCCAAAGCCTCCACCATTTAGTAGCTCTCAGATTCCCCAGATGCAAGCAGTGCTTTGATTCTGTCGGAGGAAGCCAAGTGAACACAGAGGAGTGAACCATCGTAAGGCAGCTTGCTGAGAGAGGAACTGCCAAGGCAGGGAGCTGCACCTTGGACCGTCTTCTGTCTGGGCTGAACCGTGCCGTTGCCTTGATGCGAACTCACTATCTCAGGCTTCCCCACTCTGTTTTCCTGCCAGTGTCTTCGTTTCTTTTATTAACCACTATCTGTCTGAAACCTTTCTCTAAAATCCAGGTTGAAGATCCCCTGTATGAAATATTCTCTGATTATCCTCATTTCTCTGTGCTTTCCATCTTTTTGGAAGCTCCTTCCACATTGCCCTTCTGGGATCTGTGTTTCAGAATTTAATTACACACCATTTGTTACTGTATATTAGGTGTTTCCCATTAGGACACCCAGAGTGGACACATGGAGGTTTGTTATCTGCACAGCATTCCTCCCTAAGAGAAACTTGCCCTCCACCTTTCTAAGATAATTCTGCTCTACCCTTTTGATTGAGCTGGGTTAGTTCTGCCACCCAAATTGGACATAAGACCCAGATTTATCAAATTAGTAAAGTGACCCTCTCCCCAGTGAGTGGTTCTCGGATGAAAAGTACACTAAGCCAAGATCACTTCTGGAGCCATCGTCCAAGAGAATTCAGGACCTGTAACAACAGCTGGCTCTGAGACTGCCAGCAATCATGCCAATCCATGATGAAATCCAAAGCAAGGGTTTCACTGAGATAAGCTCAGTGTCTCTGGACCAGCCAGTCAGTCAGTTAGTTGCTCAGTCTTGTCCAACTCTTTGTGACCCCATGGACTGCAGCATGCCAGCCTTCCCTGACCATCACTAACTCCCAGAGCTTACTCAAACTCATGTCCATCAAGTTGGTGATGCCATCCTACCATCGCATCCTCTGCCATCCCCTTCTCCTCCTGCCTTCAATCTTTCCCAGCATCAGGGTCTTTTCAAATTAGTCTTTGCATCAAGTGGCCAAAGTATTGGAGCTTCAGCTTCAGCATCAGTCCTTCCAATGAATATTCAGGACTGATTTCCTTTAGGATGGACTGGTTGGATCTCCGTGAAGTCCAAGGGACTTTCAAGAGTCTTCTCCAACACCACATTTCAAAACCATCAATTCTTCTGTGCTCAGCTTTTTTTATGGTCCAACTATCACATCCGTACATGACTACTGGAAAAACTATAGCTTTGATGATACGGACTTTTGTCAACAAAGTAATGTCTCTGCTTTTTAATATGCTATCTAGGACCAGCCAGGTCTGGCACTAAATGTACTTCCCTTGAACTTCACGTTTATATTAATCTTTTTTTTCTTCTCAGTTTCAGTTGACTTTCTGTCACTTGCACAGTTAAGAATTTTTACTAATACATCTTCCTAATTTAAACCAAATTATTAGTGAGTATCTTTTATTTTTCTGTGTTCTTTATTGGAAGAATGAAATGAAAATAGCTTGGATGCCAATCCCCATATTTGAGTACTTTGGTATATTTGAATAGAGGGAAATAATCAAATCTATTGCCTCACTTTCTGGATAGCAATATACGTGTGCCAGATATGTATAGTAAGTAGGATGGGGAAACCCTTGTTGGGCCACTTAGAAGTAGGAAGAAGTCAAAATATCTTTAACCCAATGATACAAGGGCTTAATATTTGGTTGGCCAAAAAATTCATTCAGGCTCTTCCATAAGATCATACAGGAAAACCCAAACAAAAATTTTCGCCAATCCAATATTTCAACACAGGTAAAGTGAAATCCATGTTAACTCTAGAACTCTCTGTTCTTCTTGAGATATTAAAGGGGTTGCCTTCTAGGACCCTCAATTTGGTCAAATGAGATTACTTCCTAGGTGAATAATAAGGAAATGGGCTATAGTTATTGGGGCCAGAACATACTCTGATCAATCTATTGCAGCTAAGGAATACTTCTATTAATATCTGGACAAAGAATGGAGCTTTCTCATTTCTAAGACATGGAGGGCCCAGGGATCCCACCTTTGCTTCTGAAGGTGGGCAGGAGAAGGCCTTTCATGAAGCTGAGAATGAGCAGCTCCGAACTGATGAGTTTTCAAGGAGGAGGTGCATGAGAACAGGGGAAACAAAGAGGCAGGAGAAGGAACACTCACAGAAGAGCCTCCATTCAAGGCCTGAGCCTGAACTACCCTTTGGAAGCATGTCTAGAGGAATTAATCCTGCTGGAGACAGGCTCCAGTCTCTGACATTTCCACGCCATAGGCTTCTAATGCTAAGAATACTTTGTGGTCTTCCCGCAGCCTAGAGTGTTTGATCTGGAGGAGCACTGGTGAGGTGGGTGGCCATGACCCAGTCTTCCAGGGTTACAGAAGCGCCACAGCAGACCTCCTCCAGGCTTGGCAGGCAGGACAGTTCTGGTTCCTGGTTATTAATTCCTCTCTGCTGAGGTTGGCTAAGACCATCCCTTAAATTTCCACGCCATAGGCTTCTAATGCTAAGAATACTTTGTGGTCTTCCCGCAGCCTAGAGTGTTTGATCTGGAGGAGCACTGGTGAGGTGGGTGGCCATGACCCAGTCTTCCAGGGTTACAGAAGCGCCACAGCAGACCTCCTCCAGGCTTGGCAGGCAGGACAGTTCTGGTTCCTGGTTATTAATTCCTCTCTGCTGAGGTTGGCTAAGACCATCCCTTAAGAAAAAAAGGAAAGGACCATGCTGGATCCAGTTAATATTCTACTATGCCCAGCTATGACTACTCAGCTCTTCCTACTAACATTCAACACATGACCACAGAATCAGATCTGGAGGTCTCTATACTTCTTGATAATGTTTATCAGAAATTCAGCTCTCTCAAAATAAAGTTGCTTAACTGTTTGGCATTTTCACTGTGCAATATTATAATCTATTTATGAAACGATGACACACACACACTCACCCATATACACACAAACATACAGAGATGATTTGTTCCTGACCATCAGAAAATCACTGAAAGAAAGGAGGTCCAAAGGTTTGGAAAGGGAGGAGCAAAAAGAAAAATATTGGTGTCAAATACAGCACGCAGACAAATAAGTTTTCATGTCCTTTTAAAGCATTGGTATTTTTCTTAGGAGAAAATGTACCAAAAGTCTATTTTAGTGACTAGGAAGGAATAACCTCTCTAGAAACAACAAAATTCATTGTGTGTTAGTCGCTCAGTCATGTCTGACTCTTTGCGACTCCATGGACTATAGCCCTCCAGGCTCCTCTGTCCATGGGATGCTCCTGGCAAAAATACTGAAGTGGGTTGCTATTCCCTTCTCCAAGGGACCTTTTCAGTCCAGGGACTGAACCCAGGTCTCCTGCATTGCAGGCAGATTCTTTATCATCTGAGCCTTCAGGGAAGCCTTCTGGCACAACAATACTAAAAATGAGATGGGATTCAGGAAAATGACAGCTAGCCCAGAAATCATGCCCAAAAAGCAGACAAAAGTTTATCCGAAAGTTCCTGTTTGGAAGCTACTATTCTGTGGTGCTCAATCTTCAGTAAATTTAATAGGAGGGTGTGGATGGCACAGTGAACTACAAGCTGAAAAGTCGCAAGGTCTGGTCTTGTCCCTGCAACTAAATCCTTCTGTAACCTTGAATAAGTCATTTCAAATCCCCAGAAATCAAATACAGTGATGTCCAAGAGATCTTTAACTCTAACTTCCATGATTAAGCAGAAACATTTAAATTACAGGGAAAAAAAATCTCAGACTTAAGGAAATCTTTAGTTTAACAGTAACATGTTAACTTATAAAAATCCATTGCTGATAACTGTATTGAAATTAAAAGAAAAGCTCCCATTTAATAAGCACTTATTAAATGCAAGCCCTGTATACTTATAATTTCTAATCATTACACGTCAAAGAAATATGTTACTATTTCTATTTTACACATCTGGAAATGGGAACTCAGAGAATTTAGGTAAATTGCCCAAGATTTGCCCAATTATTAAATGTTGGGGCCAGAATTCAAACACAGGTCTTATTTGAAAACAAATTGCCATTTTAAAATTGTAGTTAGCTGCCAATTCTATTATCTGCTATATAAAAATTCCAGTGAAGAGTAGAAGGTGAAATTCATTGTTTTGGGGTGAAATGTCCTATAGATATCAATTAGATCTAACTG
>SJYC01018965.1:0-56036 GCA_006408675.1 Madoqua kirkii | reverse complement strand
CTTAATGGAAACTAAAAACTACTGACATTTTAAATCCCAGTTCTACAGATTTTGGAGATTTATTGAACTGTAAGCTTTCTAGTTAAAAGGAACATTAAACATCTTATCTTTCAAATGAGAACAAAAAGAAATATATTTTATATTGTAACCAGTTCACATACATGTATATACAAACACAGATAGACATGCACTCATACACATAACTGAAATAAAGCTGAACAAAATAATATTTTACTTTCTGCATGATGTATGTGCTGATATTTCCTATTCTATTTTATGAAAAATATTACTGGTCACTAACACACTAAATTGATTTTCTAGTCAATAATGGAGGGGTGTATGTGCCACGTGCTGAGTTCACCAGCCCTTATCCTCTGCTTGACCCATCTCCAATCCCTTGCTTCCCCCAGTTGTAGGAGCAGTGGCCCAATGGAATGTATCCAATTATCTGTCACTGAAGCCGGGGTGTTATGATGATTCAAGCAGGAGGGCACAAAGTAAGTTAGGAAGGCTGGTATGGAAACAGAGAAGTGGAGTGAGTGCCCGAGGGCAGAAAGAAGCCTGGTAGACAGCGAGGCAGCCTCAGGCTGGGTGGGGAAGAATGTTTCGAGCATCCTTAGAGGTAGGTCATCAGTGCTGGCAGTTTTCTGGGTATCTCTGAGCTCCGATTCCCTCACCCCGGGCATAGCAAGACTGTCTAAGGGAAACCAGTGCTGCTGCCTAAATGACGTGGCTGAAACCATGCTGTGCTCTCACCCCAGGGTCATATTCTTCCTGATGTAGTAATTAATAGCAGGGATAACAGTAGCAGCGATGACAAAAGCAGCATCAATAATAAACATAACAATAACCTCCATGATTTCTCGGTTGATTTTGTTATACAGTATGTTTTATGCATAATCTAACTGAATTTTTGCACAAATTCTTTGAATTAGGTCAGGGGTCCCCAGCCCCCTGCTAGGAATCTGCACAACAGGAGGTGAGCAGTGGGCAGAAACCAGAACCTCCCCCACTCCCCTGGTCTGTGGACAAACTGCCTTTCATGGAAACAGGTCCCTGGTGCCAGAAAAGCTGGGGACCACTGAGTTAGGCAGTACTTCCTCCATTTTACAAATGAAGACATGGAGATGGGTAAAGATGAAACCAGCAATGGGTGGAACAAAGATATGAGCTTCAGTTTGTGTGATCCGAGGCATCTATGCAACCTCAGCACATGTGTCTTAAGGAACTGGCCGGGTGACCTTTTGATCTGAGGGAGTGTGTTCCCGAGAAAGCGTGTCTCCTCATTTCCTGTGCTTTCTGGAGCACTGCATCTAAAACCAATTTATATATCCTGTTTTTCCAGAGACATGCAGAGAAAACAGACTAAAGATAGTAACCCTTCTTTCAAAGAATGTTTTTTGAATAGAGAAAGTATAGCATTTTCTAAATTGAAAGCACCCATCTTTCTATTTGCACATCACCAGCAAAGATACAAGCTAATGTTTATGGGGGTCAAAAACACATGCATTGTGTTTGCATGTCTATGTTCACAAGATATGATTTAAGAAAAATCTTCAGTAAATCAGAGTGTAAACAGAACAGAGCTTTTATTTTGAAAATGAAAAATGGGAAATTAAACATAAATTATGAAAGGCAGACATACTTTTATTTACTTAGTGCAGTATTATAATCACTGTGATTTAGGTCATAGGCTTTACTTAAATGAAAAACCTTGGGAATATAAGTGTAAGTTCAACTCTTTAATTTGCTAATTATACTTTCCCTTGATAGAATGAGGCTTATCATTTGTGTGGGTGGTGTTTTATTATGCTACTTTATTAATATGAGAAGAAGAGGCTATAAAATGGTGCAGTATTCCTGCTTCATATACAGATATTTTAAGCCTGAAGTTAGTAAGTATGAATAAAATTAAAACCCATTGCAGATTAGTTATAGAAAATAATGTATAAAGTTAATTATATCTTCTAGATAGCAGTTGTTTATTCTGTTCCATACTATTCATCATTAGAAAATGAAATACTTGACAAAGCAGTAAATTTGAAAAAGAAAGATAGTAGAATTACAGGCCTTTAGATCTGGGACAGGGTATCTTAAAGGTAACCTACTTCTTGTTGTTGTTTTATAAATAGGGAAACAGAGGCTGAGAGAACTCAGGTAATTCACACAGCTTCACACAGCAGGGCAGTGGAAAGCCCCTGCTTGGAGGGCCAGCATGTCCTTACGTCCAGGCCTCAGGCAGTTGTTCTTCAACCAATTAGCTTGGGCAGACTCTAGATCATAAAGCAAAAAAGGGCTGTGATAATAGCAGTCAAGAGACAAAAAAGCAAAATCACATGTCCTTCCTGATGGAATCACACAAAGGTGTTTTCTCTGGTGTTTCAGTTTACATATATCCCCTGGCACTATGTAAATCCAATATATTTTGGGAACTGAGAGGCGTTTCCTATGCCACACATCACAAGAATACCTGCTAATCCCATGAGTTAATCGTGAAAGGACTACTGACCTCAGGGTGGCTTGACAGTGAGAACCATTAAACACCCCAACTCTTTGTAGTTATGCACATGAGCCTGGAGTAAAATAAGGACCTTTTCTCTCCAAGCTGATGACCTGCTCATGAATAAACAGAATCTCTAACAGTGAGCTTCAAACATGGTTTTCTAGACATGTGAGCCACTTGTTTTTGAAATAGAGTGACATACTGAAAGCCTCAGGGGAAAATAGCACTTAAAACATAAGAACACAGCAATTCCTGTTGAGCAATCCATTCCTATTCGTGAAGCAGAGCCGGAACCATATGTGTTAATGACCTACATCGTGCACATGGGGCTATGATGGATGAGATACTAAATGCAAGTACCACTGAAAGAAATTAAAGATGAAAATACCAAGCCAACCCTGTCCTCCTAAGAAACTCAGACCTTAAATGCCCACTGACTTTTTTTCTCCTTCATAAATGCCTCAGAATAATAGCTACCTTCTACTGAGCGGTCTTCACTGTGTACCAGGCATTGTGCTACCTTTAGTTTAAGTGAGCCTCTGAGAGAGTCTTTATTACCCCAGTTTTACAGGTGAGACTTGGAGAGGTTGAATAATTTGCTACAATGTTATAGAGCTGACTTAAACCCAGGTGTATTGAGAAACACAATTATCCATTTGAAACAAATGAAAAGTAGCATTTTCACTATTATTGTTATTACCTTTTAGATATAGTTAACTTTACAACCCTAGTTAGTGTTTTCCCTGACATTAGCTCACCAGCCTAGTCAGCAGCAGAGGAATTGATGGGCTCTGGAAACCTGGCATTAATTCTAGACCTCTTCCTGAGTTGAAAAATGTTGAAGCTCAGGCAGCAACCTCTATTTAGGCATTTGGATGAATGTATTGTTATTTTATAATAAAATGTTTATATGCTTTTTTATGTCAGAAATGTGCTTAGTTATTTGGTGGCTTTCTGACTAGTGGATGACATAGTAGCTCTTCAGCTGGTTAAGGCTGATTATCTCCAGTTTATAGCTCTAGAGCCTAATTAATTTGCACATTCCATACAGAATTTGGAGGAGAAAATTCTTAAAAGTTAATGGGCTGGCTTTATATTTAGTCAATATATCTTTAGTACAATGCTGGGCAACAATGTTTCATGTTATATAGCTTAGTGCAATAATAATAGTAAAAGAGAAGTTGCTGATGGCTATAACTAAGGTTTACATTCTAGCTCAAAGCTTTTTCTTTCCGTTTCTTTATGATGAGCTTGATCTTCCTGAATAGAGGCGGAGGCAGGGTGGGGGGCGGGGGGTGTGATGGGGGAGGGGGCTGGTAAATAAGCTAGAAAAGTAGGTGATTAGAGTCTGACTGAGAAATTTGGTGTTGGAGTTAGCTCTGTGTTCAGATTCTTCCATCACCACTTCTTAGAGCTATTTAACCCTGAAGTTTGAACTGTCTGTGCCCAGGTTTACACATCTCTAAAATGGGGATGACAATGACTGTTAGGGTTTTGCAAAGCCTAAATGTGCTCAGTTTGGCCTAAACCAATGTCTCAGGTGCTTATATACAAAATTTGGAAACTGCTTCTTAAAAGTGAGGTTCTGCCTTTGCCTGCTCCAGCATCTGAAAGCAGAACAGCTTGGCTAAGAGTCCATGATTGTTCTTAGGCTGTTTTCCTGGCCCCCTGCTCATAGAGCTCATTGTTTGGGCTGTACATATCAGGGATAGAAGGAAATACAATGTAGATTTTAAATTCTGTGATTTGGGCACAGATTTTTTTCATTTTCATATCAGCTTGTGTTATAGTGCACACACCATGGTTGCATGGTAAATGTGTATTGATTTTATTTAGCTATGAGACAAGGCAGAGTTTTTGTTTCCTGGCTATGTGTTAGGGATGGTAATAGGTAGGTGAGTCTGCATGGTGGAGAATATGGGGCGTATGGGAAGGGGAAAAGGAATGAATATTCTCAAGAATATGCTTGTGAAATAAGATTTCCCTATAAACCTAGTGCTGTTATAACAAGTAAACCTAATAAACATTAATTCAACTAACATAAATTTGAAGCTTGTGGAAATTTGATATAAGTTGAAGTATATTGTACTTTGGTAACTTTTAGCCTCTCCAACAGAATGAGCATTTTTGAAGCAATTATTTTCATATTAAAGCTGGGCTAATTGCACATCATTTTTATTCATTTCTCTCTCCTTGGCAACACTCAAACTAAGCTAATTTGAGTTAGTGGATGCAGGATGTTAAAAACTTCTAAAGCTAGGTTTCTTTAAAATCCTAAAAATTATAGCATCACATAACTTACAGTTTCTCTGTCAAAAATGAATAGAGCCTAAAATCTTTTTTAAAAAATGCGCTGATGGTTCAAGACAAAGCTATGGACACCTTTAGGAAAAAGCCAACTCATTGGGTGGAAGCCAGTGGATTTTACAAGTTTTTGTACAGCTTTCTTCAGGTGACACTTTATTGGAAATTTTTTTTTTCTGACTAACAGCAGTTATAAGTTTGTAGATAAACTGTAGCTCAGATGCTTATTCATACTTTAAACAACTTCTTGAGATGTTATGATTGCTTTGAGAATAGCTTTCTCCACTATGAGAACACTTCCTGTTTTAGATTAATTTATAACTACCTTGAAGTGATCTATTAGAAAAATTTGGATTCTTCTGGTGCCAGAGGAAAGGACAAATAAATTAAACATATACACAAATGTGGAAAGAAATTGGGAGAAAAAGGAAACAAGAGTAGATAGAGAAGAACCTGACAAGCCCATTTTGAAATGTAAGAAAATGACGTTTTTGATTTGAGTGTGGTTTTGACTGAGCTCAATCAAAGAGTTCTCTTATTCTACTTAACAAGTAATCACTAGTTTTGGTTCTGCTGACGTTATTGCCACACGCATGGGTAAGAGTTTGCAGAAAGAAATCAGGGATTTCCAGGAAAGATGACCTCACCACAGAAGCAACGAAGATGAGAAAGACTTCAGGGCTGGGCAGCTAAGTTCACGGCATGAATTCCTGTGGATATCCTTAATACTTTGTAAACAAAGCCAGACTTGCAACAGAAGGGAAGCAATGAACAAAGGCAAGTGGGAGAATGGGGTTGAGTCCTGTTAATGGTAACTTTGGATGCATCATTTTACTTCTAAGGCCTCAATTCCTTTTGACACAATGTGGCAGTTGGACTTAACAGATGTCTAAGTGCCACTTACCTCCCCCCACCTGCTGTGCTCTCTGGTAGCTAGGCCAGTAGTAACCCCATCACCATTATGCAAGATCAAAGCTTAGTGTCTTGCACCACCACTTGCTGGGGTAGCCCCTCTGACTGTTAACCCTGAGAAAAGAGAATATGGAGGGAGAATTGCATAGCAATCGAGAAAATTTCGAATTAGACCTCAACCCTCTTCAGTAAATTAGAGCATTTTTATCTCCTTGTATACTTGCATCAGCTAAAAAAATAAAGTTCTTTATTATTAATAATAAAAGCAGTGAACATCTCTTGAGTGGTTACTGTGAGCTAGGAGAGATGCTATGGAATTTATGTCCTTCATCTCATTTGTTTCTCACAATAGCCTTTTAAAGGAGATGCTAGCTTGTTCCCATTTTTATGGACAGATAAATTGGGAACTTAAAGATAGAATGGTCAACCCAAATTCCCTTGACTATTAATGGCAGATCTCATGTTCAAACTCAGTTTATTTGCGGAGCCCGTGCTAGTAACCACTTGTTTACACTGCCTTTTAAAGTCTCATGGTCCGTTTTATTTACATTTCTATTATATTTATTTTGATGTTGTGGTACTACTAATTCTTAATAAGCCTACTGCTTTCAAGTCAGCTTTCTTTTCTTGAATTTAAAAGTAGGACATATGTTTATTGAAGAAGATGTGGACATTATGGGCACATTAAAAGAAATATAGATTGCTTAAAAAAAAAAAAGTCTTGTGGTCCAACCAAATGCAAGTTACATAAATGGAGGTATGAATCACCTGACACAGCTCCATTGCTTGGCAAATGGGAAGATTATGTGTCCTATAAAGAAAAATGCCTTTGTTAAGTGGAAAAAAAAAAAAAAAGAATGGTGATGAGAAATTATATCTCAGCCCAACAGGTCCTATGGAAAAATAATGCATGGGCAGAAGCAAACAGAAATTCTTTTAATTCATTAGAGGCAGGATTATGGTCAATGACCCGTTTCTTTTCCACTGGGTATCCTATTAATGTTGTTTATATACTGAGAAAAAAATAGATAATAAAAAAAACACACAAAAAGAAATGGAGTTCTTCATCACTGTATTCCTTGTAAGAACTGGGTTTCCTCCTGCTGAGGAAGAGCAGAGAAGTTGGAGTTACCTGTAAGGCACAAGACGGTGCTCATGTCAGAGAGCAGCTAATTCATGTTTCCCAATGATCCCCGTGTGCCACGCTTTGTATGAATAAGAAAAGGAAGTGCAGTATTTGGATTATGTTGCCTCGATTACTCCTTGTGTAAGCAGTATGGATATTTCTGACTGTCCTTTTGATTCTAGTTGAAGCTGCTTGCCACAGGCATCTCTTAGGAGATTGCTTTGTGATTTATGCAGGTCTAAAGGAGACCAAGGATCATTTATCTTCAAACCAGGAAAGAGATGAAAGCAGCTCGGTAGTAAAATTTCCTGTGGAGTTAGATGAGAGCATCAAAGGGAAAAATGTCATTGTTTCATGAAAAACTAGGAAACGTGAGTCAGTTTTTAATGTCACAGATATTTTCCTGTGAAGAGTTCACATTTTAAAAAATTCTCCACTGAAGGATAGAAACAACTGAAGCAGTGAATTAGCATGATTCAAAAGCCACACAATAAAACATGGCCCTTTGCAGAAAGTTAAAATGAAAATAGAGGATAAAGTGGTAAAAGCCATAAGCTGCCTTAACTCATCTATAATTATTTTTCTCATAATTAAATCTATGTTCTGCCTTTGCTTAAATATTTGAGTAGTGTTCTTCCTTTAAAAGGAAAAAAATATTCCTAAAAACTGGATGCTTCCTGTAGCTTGCACATCCTTTGTTCCTTCACATTCCTCTTAGTTCATAACGGTGTGCTCACGGACAGCCTCTTTAAAAATGGTGCTTCTCCGACTGGTCCCTGCTGTCTGCTAATTTGTACTACGGTCTCTGTGTTTGGTATGTTGAGTCCTAGTCTCTTTAAATGCATCCACAGATTCAGAGAGATTTAAAACGCTATGATGTCTGAAGAAAAAAAAATGTTGTGATCAGGCCGTTTGTCACTGTGCATAGGGATATTAGATTCCCACCAGACAGAAAAGATATTATGGGTTTTTCTCTGGCTACTGTACATGCCATAAGTAAAACAATGATGCATGAAGTTGAACAGACTGCCAAAAACAGATCAGGAGGAAAAATTTCTCCCATGACAATTGGCTGTGATCCTAGGGATTTTCCCTTTTACTCTGAAACCTTGCAGAAGAATATTTCTTCTTTTTTTTTCTCTCTCTCTTTTCTCTTCCTTCCTTTCTTCTTTTCTTATTTCCTCCCCTCCTCCCTTCTTTGCCTTCATGCTTTCATTTTTTCTTTCTTTCCTCCGCCTTCCCTCTCTGTCTCTTTATCTTTCCTTCCTTCCTTCTTCCCTTTAACACACTGTGACTTTTGCTTTGAAATGCTCAGCAAACTAATAGCAAAACTGGAGTGTGGGTTCATCCACTTAGAATAAAGAGTCACTGCATTGGCTTTTCAGCGAAACATGTTCCTCCCATTCCTAATTCTCAAATCTCCATTCCTGACTCAGAAGAGCCTGGCAGTCCTGGGTGATGCCATTTCTAAAATAAATAGAAATAATTGAGAAGAGAAAGGAGTTCTTCCAAATGTATATGCTCTGGCCAGAAATATTACTACACAGCTAGAGATTTACAGCTAAACTCAGACATCAAGATCATCGAGAAAATACCACCACTGCACCACTGTCATAACCAAAACCTCAAAACCAAAAACTCTAAAACTCCTCGGAGCATCAGTATAGATCAACTAAACTGTGCTGTCTACACAGTTATCATTCATAAACATGTGGAGTGTCTAGAAGTTGACACCACCTGGAATCATCCCAGCTATAGTAGACATGTAGGAATTTGGGGGCAGTATGATATGTGGGCTCTGGCAACCAAGAGAATTCTGACACAGCATGTTAACTTTTAAGCAAGATGCTCTTTTTTTTTTTTTTTTTTGCCTCAAGCTCCTCATCTGTAAAGTTCCTTGCCCCTGCTCTGAAATCCTAGAGAAGTTGTGATTTAAACTATCCCACTGGCTCTTTTCCTGCTGGCTAGCTTTCTTTGCATTTATAACATGTGTTCCAACTCATGCTGTGGGAGGCTGTGTTTTTTTTATTCTCTAAAGGGCCTGCCATGGTCGTTTTTATTCAGAATGACAGTATCAGATGAGATCTAGGAGAGCATGGCTTTCAGTAATTTTACATTGGGTTTGAAACTTCCAAACTCATGAAAAGGTAGGGATAGAATGTGAGACAGTGTATTTCTGTTTCTCGCCAACAGTGGCACCCCCAGGTGTGCCTGGAGTGGTCGAAATGATGGACAGGAGGTCAGAGACCTGAAGTAGCAGATAGAGAATTGATAAGTTGCGTAAAGGCCATGAAGGAAGAAGGGGGAAAGCTGTGTGCTAGTTTAGATCTAGATAGGGAAGATGCTAGTACCTTGAGCAGAAATAAGGACGACAGGTGGACACAGAGGTTCTAGATTTGAAGTTCTTAGCGTGGGCGTCAGGGATATGTGTGCGTGTTGCTGGTTGACAGAGAGTTAAGAATGCAGATAGGAGCTAGAGAAGAGACCATGGTTAGGGAGACTTAGGACTGACATGTATCAAGTGGGTGTTGAAGCTGTGGAATTAGATGAGATCACCTAGGGAGAGAGTAGGAAGAGAAGAAAGGTCAGAGAAAAGACTTTTGGGTGAGGCTTTTGTTTCACCAGTAAGAAGGAAAATAGAAGCCAGAAGTGGTTTTTGTAGAACAAAACTCTTGGAGAGATTTTTCTGTCTCTCTGGAGGGAAACTTAAGAAATCCTTGGAGAAATGGTTTCTCTAAATTATTGTATGTCTCACTTACATGCATGCATGTATGCATTTGCCTAAAAGGCTATTTTGCAGGATGCAAATGTCAGAAGTGGAAAGACTGGGAGAGGCCTTGTGGTTAACTTGTAGAAACAAAGATAGTGCTGAACAATTTTTCAAAAGGCAAGAAAAACCAAAGGCAGAGCAGATGACTACAGAGGCACGGACACTTCCTACAAGATCTGGGTGTCATTGGCAGGCAGAGTTAGCCATGAACCATCCTCAGGCACCTAAGTTCAGTTGAAGGACACATTTTTTTTTTGCCATTCCCAAACGGCTCCCCACTTTTTTAGGGAGGGGGGTTTAACTTTGGAACATTCTCAGTTCTTCAAATGTTCCTTTTTTGGGGTACTGGGATTGTATTTTTTCTTAACCTACACTATTGTCTTTAATCGCGTTTAGTGTTACATCATCCATGTGAGAGAGGTGTCACCACTCCTTTAAACAGGTGAAGAAACTGAAGTCTGGACAGCTGCCCAAAGTCTTACGGAATTCACAGGTGGCTGGGCTAGGATTAGTCTTCTGATAACAAACTGTGGGTCCTTCTTCCCACCACACTTTGCTGAGATTCATTAGCGATAGCCCTTGGACTTGAGCGTCCATTCAGGGCATTGCTAAGGTGCAGCCTTTAGTGCAAGTGAGAGCTGGTTGGAAGCCCAGCTTTCTCACTTATCAGCTGCGTGCATCACTTGACCTCTTCAGGTTTCATTTTTCCATGTGTGTAAAATAGAATGACATTTATTTTGTAAGGCTATTGTGAGAATTAGAGGTCATGTTTATGAAGCTTGGACAGTATAGCCCAGCTGGCTCCTCTGTCCATGGGATTCTCCAGGCACGAATACTGGAATGGATTGCCATTTCCTTTTACAGAGGATCTTGCTGACCCAGGGATCAAACCCAAGTCTCCTGCATTGCAGGCAGATTCTTTACCCTCTGAGCCACCAGGGGAGCCCATTAACAGGATAGGCACTTGTTTGAGGAAAAAGAATGAATTGGAAGGCACAGTGATGGTTTTCAGGGCAGGGAGCACTTTTCCCAATGTTTTACTCCCCCTGTGCTGTTTTCCCGTTTTTCTCATGTGTCAACCCTCCACACACCACTGAGGACATAGTAGGTGCTCTGTAAATAATTAAATTCCATTAAGCTTTAATTCTATGCCATGGACGCAAGCAGATCCTGCCAGCCATGGCCTTGAGTGTGGAAATTTCAGTGTGGCACAGGGCGGGACAAGGGGAGGGGGGAGGAGGAGCTGGCCTTGTTTACATTTGCAGCAGAGGCGACTGTGAAGAGGGAAGCATTTTTATTTCCCCTGTGAACTGGCCGTGCATTTTGCTGGAGCAGCTGCTAATGGAAAATAATAAAACCCATTTTCGTCGGCAGTATCTGGAACACTTACAGGTCAATTCAATGCTCAAAACAGATTGTTACAGAGCACATTAGTTCGTCATCAACATCCACTTTGGTCAAGGGATTTTTGCCATTGGAAATTGAATTTATAGGTCATGGTCTGTTATGATTCCTGAAAATCATTGAATCTTTGTAAGTTAGGGGAAGCATATAACCAATTATTATAAATGAGCACACATAATCTTTCCATTTGTTAAAGTCACAAAGGTAGCAAATTAAGCTGTGGAAGAATTGAGAACTAGGGCAGCTGCAAAAATATGACTTCACTAATATTAAACCTATGTTCTGCCTATTAATTAAAGAATTTGGTCTCAGTTCCATAGTAAACCCCATCCCAGCCAGGAGGGAATATCAGCCCTGTTTTTTATTTTAAACGCTAAAGCCAGTGCATGAGATGAAATTCAAGGTGCGTTTATTTGCTGCTGCTTCCATACTTAAGTGCACTCGTATTGGCACGATTGTTTCCAACCAGAGTTAAATGAAGTCAGCTGGAATTTCCAAACACAATACCTATAATGTGGTTGCCTGGTCTGGTGGAAAGAACTCTGCCTGGTCATGAAGTGCTAACTTGTCTAACTGTTGGATTGTGGGCAAGTCGCTTAACTTCTCTGGACCTTAGTTCTCTCCCTTCAATGTAAGCATTTTGGACTGGATATCCTCTAAGAACATTTTTCTGTCTATTTCAAACCCTTTTCTTGTTTTCTTCTAATTACATGAAAACGTATATGTATTTGGGGCTTCCCTGATGGCTCAGAGGTTAAAGTGTCTGCCTCTAATGCGGGAGACCCGGGTTCAATCCTTGGGTTGGGAAGGTCCTCTGGAGAAGGAAATGGCAATCCACTCCAGTATTCTTGCCTGGAGAATCCCATGGACAGAGAAGCCTAGTAGGTTACAGTCCACGGGGTCGCAAAGAGTCGGACATGACTGAGTGACCTCACCTCATATATGTATTCATGGTGAACCAAAATAAAGAACAAAAGAAAAAGTCAAACATATAATGCTATAATGCAGAGATACATACAGTTAACATTTCAGTGTATATTCTTCTAGCCTTTCTATGTTCACACACATACATGTACATATACTTGTGTACATTTGAATATACACCCAAAATGAAATCATTCTCTGTACACACCATTTTGATACCTACTCTTTTTCATTTAACAATGTGAACATCTTTGTGTCATGATTTTTCAAAATGAAATTCCAGTGTCTGAATAGGCCATTAAGTTCTTTACCAAGCTCCTATGAATAGATAGCTCAGTATTTTTCAATCCCTTGCAGTTTTGCACAGTGTTATGATGAAAATCTTCATGGCTAAATCTCTGTAAATACTTCTTGTCTTAGGCTAAGTTGCCCCAAACAGAAGTGGTGGCTTGAGAGGTACATGTTTTCTAGGTGTTGGATACATTTCTGAACTCATGTCAAGTTTTAATTCTGTGCTGTGCTTTGTCTTTGGAGACAGTGAATTCCAGCTAGACCCAGGCATCCTCTGAGCGTGAATACTCCCTTATAATTAGGCTCATCCGGGTGCACTTACACAGTTACATATTTACAGGTGGGCACTGTTGATATTATGCCATTTGATGACTCCTTGGGAAGAACTGCAGTGTACATTTATATGACCATCTTCTTGCTTTCTCCCTGGGGTTGTAAAGAAAAAAATGTCACTACACAGTTCTCAGTTTCCAGAGACTTTCCAATGGACTCTCTAAGACCCTTAGCCCCAATAGTTTGACAGTATTCAATTTCTCTTAACACACGTATTGAGCACCTACTATGTGGTTAGTGATGAAGTCTTTGACATTAAGAAGCACAATGTTTGGGAAAAAGAACTGCATAACTGACCCAGCAGACCTACAGGGTCAGGGAGAGTTGTATAGCCTTAGCAGCAGCACTGTAGGCTTGAGAAAAGTCTGGATATCCTGCAAAGAAGGGAGAAAGGGAAATGAATGAGGCTTCCGAAGACGCTGTGTTAGCCAGAAGTCTTAGATAGCCCCTGACAGAGAACCACCTGACAGAGAAGAACCACCTCAAGTTAGGTTAGCAAATAGGGTTACATTTATTGACTACTATTACCTGGAGAGGGCTTTCTTCTGCCTGTAATGCAGGCGATGGGGGTTTGATCACTGGGTCAGCAAGTTCCCTGGATGGGGGCATGACAACCCACGCCAGAATTCTTGCCTGGAGAATCTCATGGACAGAGGAGCCCGGTAGGCTACAGTCATGGTGTTTCCAAATAGCTGGACGTGACTGAGCGATTATCACTTTCACTTTTTACTGAATCAGCCCCTAGGAAGACCAGGGATTCTTTTGTTTTCTTCTCTCTGTGGGTTGGCTTCATTCTCAAAATTCTCTAAGTTAGTGGCTGGAATTAGGGCTGCTAGATGCTTGTGCATACATCTTTAAAGTCTTAAGTTCAGAGGAAAAAAAAAAAGGCTCTTTCCCAGTTCTAGTTTGAAAAATCCTAAGCAGCACTCTTACTGGGGTGATAGGCCTCTGTGGGAAGAGGCATAAGGATAAGAGGAGAAATCATGATTGGCCAGCTTGCATCAGACATCCATAGCTGTGGTCAAGAGTTGTTACTATCACCTTAAGCGAAGGACAAAGGTCATGTGGTGTAGAATCTAAAAAAGCTGAATTTATAGAAGCAAAGTACGATGGTGGCGCTGGAAGTAGGGGAGAGGGGATAAGTGGTGTATAGACTTCCAGTTGTAAGAGGAGTAAGTTCTAGGGATCTAACATATAGCATGGTGGCTGTAGTTGACAATACTGTACTGTACGCTTGGGGCTTCCCAGGTGGCACTAGTGGTGAAGAACCTGCCCGCTGATGCAGGACATGTAAGAGACTTGTGGTTGATCCCTGAGTGGGGAAGGTCCCCTGGAGGAGGGCACAGCAATCCACTCCAGTATTCTTGTCTGGAGAATTCCATGAATGAAGGAGTCTGCAGGGCTATAGTCCATGGGGTTGCAAACAGTTGGACACGACTGAAGCGACTTAGCATGCAGGCACCATATATTTGAAAGTCACAAAGAATAGACTTTAGATGTTCAAAATGGTAGTTAGGTGAAGGATGTGTTAACCTTATTATGTAAACACTTTGCAATATATATCAATACATGTATCCAATCATACTGTAGACCTTCAGTTCAGTTCAGTCGCTTAGTCATGTCCAACTCTTTGCAACCCTATGGACTGCAGTACGTCAGGCTTCCCTGTCCATCACCAACTCCCCAAGCCTGCTCAAACTCATGTCCATCGCATCGGTGATGCTATCCAACCATCTCATTCTTTGTTGTCCCCTTCGCCTCCCGTCATCAATCCTTCCCAGCATCAGGGTCTTTCTCAGTGATTCAGTTCTTTGAATCAGGTGGCCAAAATATTGGAGTTTCAGCTTCAGCATCAGTCTTTGCAATGAATATTCAGAACTGATTTCCTTTAGGATTGACTGGTTTGATCTCCTTGCAGTCCAAGGGACTCTCGAGAGTCTTCTTCAACACCACAGTTCAAAAGCATCAATTTTTTGGCACTCAGCTTTCTTTATAGTCCAACTTTCACATCCATACAAGACTACTGGAAAAACCATAGCTTTGACTAGACAGACCTTTGTTGGCAAAATAATGGCTCTGCTTTTTAGTATGCTGTCTAGGTTTGTCATAGCTTTTCTTCCAAGGAGCAAACATCTTTTAACTTCATGGCTGCAGTCACTATCTGCAGTACTTTTGGAACCCCCAAAATAAAGTCTATCACTGTTTCCTTTGTTTTCCCATCTATTTGCCATGAAGTGATAGGACCAGATGTCATGATCATCATTTTTTGAATGTTGAGTTTTAAGCCAGCTTTTTCACTCTCTTTTACTTTCATCAAGAAGCTCTTTAGTTCTTCTTCACTTTCTGCCATAAGGGTGGTGTCATCTGCATATCTGAAGTTATTGATATTTCTCCCGGCAATCTTGATTCCAGCTTGTGTTTCATCCAGCCTCGTGTTTATTTCACTTGATATATGCTGCGTGTAAGTTAAATAAGCAGGGTGACAGTATATAGCCTTGATGTACTCCTTTCCCAATTTGGAACCAGTCCATTGTTCCACATCTGGTTTTAACTGTTGTTTCTTGACCTGCATATAATCTCTCAGGAGGCAGTTCAGGTGGTCTGGTATTCCCATCTCTTGAAGAACTTTCCATAGTTTGTTGTGATCTATACAGTCAAAGGCTTTGGCATGGTCAGTAAAGCAGAAGTAGATGCTTTTCTGGAATTTTCTGTCTTTTCTGTGATCCAACAGATGTTGGCAATTTGATCTCTGGTTCTTTAAAGTTATACAATATTGTATCAGTTATATCTCAATAAAACTGAGAAGAAAAAGAGGGCAAACAGTGCTGGGCAGGCTAAAACATGAATAGCATTTAAGATGGGAAGACTTTATATGGAAAAAAATTTTAATAGACCATGTCAGTAGGAGGTGATCAAAATATATGAGCTGAATAAACAATTGAATGAAAGGGCATGCAAAGAAGCAGAAGAGAAAGTTTCTTCTTTGATTGGCAGAATTTTACTTTAGTTATTCATTTCATCTTCAAGCAGTCTTTCAGAGGTATGTTCACATTTTGCAGATAAAGAGAGTGAAGAGGTTAAATCAAAGCACTTCATTAATATGTAGCATGATTCTAACATAGCTGATAAAATTCTTCTAACGCCATGACCCATGGGGCTTAGGCAAAGTTAAAAAAATCAAAGGAAAACAAAACAAGTGAACAACAATAAGCTAATATATAAGCAAAAAAAGAAATAGTTTCTTGGATTTCTTGAATGCCACAAAAATGAATCCCTATAATGTTATGTGACTTCCCCGTACACTTGTTTTGAGCCTCGTCTCTGTCAGTGCTCTTGACCTAGTTTGTGGGCACTAGTCCTTCTCTGCCCTGCCCCCATGCTGAGTCTGCATACGAAAGCCCCAGATAACTAGTCTTGAAGAATAAGACTTTCCCTGGACTTAGCTGGAAGACAAGCTAGAATCTGTTTTAATGGATGAGCGGGGAGAGACTGTGAAAACTTTCGCATTTCTAATTTGGTCATAGAACACTTTTTAGTGCAGCTGTGATTCTGACTCGGATCTCTTTCCAAGATTTGCGTGTGTGTGTGTGTGTGTGTTTTACTCCCCTCCTCTATTTTGTCTTGGGAGAGCAGTGGAATGACATGAGAAAAGGCTGATTATCCTGGTCCTGCCCTCTTGATCTCTGCTGTACTAAAATACATAATCCCTAGCACTTAGTAGAGTACAAATGATTTAGAGTAATCTGTACTTCTTATTGTTTCTGTTTTGCTTAGGTTAACCAGCATATTCAGTTCCCTCAGCCTGGGTACCCTCTCCCTGCTTGTCGTCTGGCGGATCCCTACTCATCCCCGAAAGCCTGGCTGATGAGTTGTCTTCTCTGTGATGCCTTTTCTTAGGACTCACAGGAGGCCACGCATTTGTCTTTTTTAAGTATAATTTTACTTGTTTACCTTTGGCCGTGCTGGGTCTTTACTGCCCCATGGGCCACTGTCTAGCTGTGATGCTGGGGCTTCTCACTGTGGTGGCCTCTCTTGTTGTGAAGCACAGGCTCTAGGTGCTTGGGCTCAGTGGTTGTGGCTCCTGGGCTCTAGAGCACAGGCTCAGTAGCTGTGGCACATGGGCCCAGATGCTCTGTGGTGTGTGCGCCCTTCTCTGATCAGGGATCAAATTCGTGTCTCCTGAAGGTTTTTTTTTTTTTTTTAACCACTGAGCCACCGGGGAAGCCCTGTGCAGCTTTAGTGTTGACTTATCACGATTTATTGTAATTATTGTTTACTCATTTGGCAACTCCAAGAAGGTGCTTCTCTGGGGTGGGGACTGCACCTTATTCATCTATGCATTCTCCAGTGTCCAGCACGGCTCCTGACACTTAGTAGGTATGCAGACATTTTCTGAATCAGGAAAAATTTTCTCGGTGGTTCCTATATGTAGTGGAGGGCTGTGGACCTGAAGGAATGTTCAGTAACATTAACTGATTTATCCTAGATCAGGCGAGAGATGCTGTATATCCCTGAGCAGGGGATGACATGATAAAATTCATGGTTCAGAAATGGACGTGGCAAGTGGCAAGTGAGATATTCAGACCTTGAGGGTAATTGCCAGTGGTTCTGATGTTCTTCTGTAGCTTTAGGGAAACAAATGGAACTGATGGGAAAGAAGCTTTCTGGAACCTTCTCAGAGGTAGCTGGTACTGATTCAGCAAGAAAAGGCTTTGAGGAAGACCCTCACACATTACCTCGCTCGGCCAGGCTCGGAGAATGAGAAGGCAGGGGCTCTTTTTTCCTGAATGGTGTGCCAGGAGCTCTGTGCTAACCTGTCCTCTCCTTCTGCTTTCTTGTGCTCTGTCTCCCTTCTGCTTCATGTGTATACTGGCATACCCTCCATGACTGAAGGCACTATTGACAATGTCAGACTCTGCAGCCTCATGGACTGGAGCCCACCAGGCTCCTCTGTGCATGGTATTTTCCCAGAGGGAATACTAGAGTGGCTTGCCAATTCCTTCTCCAGGAGATCTTTCTGACCCAGGTCTCCTGCATTATAGGCAGATTCTTTACCATCTGAGCCACCAGGGAAGCCCACTACTGACTAACTTCTGATCTATCTTATATCTACAACTCCACAAATTTTTCTTAATACAAAACTAGTTCTTTAATAATTGGCTCCATTTGACACAATAATTTCAGCCATCCCATGCGGACTCTTTAGAGTCTCTAGAGCTGGATTGCTGTCATCTGGATCATCACACATGAGTCTTGCCAGCCTGTTGTGGCACATTCCAGAGTTCTGTCTTTTCAGGTGAAACCACCAAGGCAAAATTTACAGATGATGAAACAGAGAAAACTGAGATTCAGTGATGTTGAATGATTGCTTAAGGTTGTACAGCTCTAGGAGAAATCCCAGATTTAAAAAACACATTTCAGGAGAAACTGGAAAAAAGGATACCAGTGAAAAAATGGTGAGGTTAGAATTGTTAGGGTTATTTAAAACTCAAGAAAGAGTCTGCGTGTCTACTACTCAGTATGTGCTGAATGATGCCAACCACTGAAGTCACTCAAGAAAATTTTAGGACTTAAGAGTTTTTATTTGACAGAATTAACTCTCTTGGGCAAGAATTATAGTTTGTTCAGTATTAATGGCCTTAATTTACACAATTTGGGGTTGGTTTTTAGCTGGATGATATTGTTTGCAAATGTGTAGTTTCCTTCAGATTAAAACATTAACATGACATAATATGATCTTAAGTTCCAATTTGCACATAATTTATCTGAGCATTTATTTATAAAGATAAAAGATTCAGTCTGGGTAATCAAGCTTTTATGGGGTATCATTATGTGTTACATGTGTTCTAGGGGATAAAGATACATCAAAGATCTAGACCCTGTCCTCAAGGAGCTCATGGTTCAGAGGAGGGTCAGACACTTTTCCTGTGGTTGTAGCAGTGACAGGCTTATGCACAGGGAGCTTAGAGAATAGTGGAGGAGGTGGAAATAGCCCTACTGGGAAATCTGGGAGATAACCGAGTTATGTCTTAAAGAATGTATGGCAGTTATTTGGGTAAAGGAAGATGGAAAGAATGTCACATAGACAAGAACAGGGAGATAGATGTAAACAGATGCTATTTTAACATGCGTCATCAACCAAACTAACAGCAGAATGTTTATCTATTTTGGAGAAGTTTTCATTCACTTCTAATTATATAGTTTATATCAGGAAAACCTCTTTTTCTCATATTTCTCTGATCTAGGTGCCTTTGCTCTTGTCCTTTCATTCTATTCGTATTAGATGTTCATTAATTCTCTTCAATATGGAAGATAATATTATAACCAGGAAAAAAATAAAGCCAACATTGATTAAAAAATTTCATGCTGAAAGGATCTGAGGCAGTTTGTTTCAGATTCATGTAAATTAAATGTATAGAAATGATGTACCACAATGTCCAATGTGAAAAGTCAACTGGAAAATGCTTAGGCTTAGGTTTTGCATCTGATATTAGGTTATTTCTGTTCTGACTGTTATTTCAGTACTCCCATTGAGGGAGGGGTCGCTAACTATTCCTCAGTGTTCCTGGCACTTCTCTCACCAAAGCAGAGAGATCAGCCAACCAACCAACCAACCAAACTCAATTTTCCTCCTCACTAAATAAACAATAAATTGTTAAAATATTTTGGTGGGCAAACAAGGTGCTGTAGTAGTTGCTTGGTCCCCCATAGCTCATGGCATTCTAGGGCAGCATAATTCTATTTAGCAGGGCTGAGAATCTGTCTCTCGTCATTCAGAAGGGAACCAAGTGCTAAGATGGTAGAGCTTTCCAGCTACATGAAGCCCCTCCCTTAGCATGTTCAAGGGTTGGGATTCAATAGCAGAATTTCCTGGCGAGACCTTGACTTCATCTTTGTCTTGCCAGCCCAGGGATTATAAGTGGAGAAGTACTAGTTCTTCCCTTGGCAGCACTGGGGCTGGGGTCCAATCCTGGGGGGTTGCAGTTGGTATGATATGGTGAGCTTAAACTATAACTCACCAGACTTCATGGTTGGGAAAGTTTTGTCTCTCTCCTGGTGCAGTTGGTGAGGGTGGGGTCCATGCCTTGTGAGTAACTGAAATTGATCACTTTAAGTGCCCAGCAGTGACTCTGTGTGGGTGACTGATTCCTTTTCTAAGAAGCCAGCTTGCAAGTAACCACGGATAAGGGAACCCCTACTACTTTCACATACATAAAATACTGACACATATATAAATACACGTACATAAAATCTTGGTGTTACAGTTTTATATTAAAACTAGAATTTCTTGGTTCCATTTTGTTAGCTATTAAATATAAAATTTATCCCCTCTCTCACTTTAAGCAAAATATAACTGGGGGCTGTGGGAGTTTCCTTGGCATCTTGATTTTGATCCCTAGGCTTGTAGTAGGACCTTGGTAGCTGCAGTGTTAATAGATCTGATACTAATTCATAGCATCTTTAATAAATATATAGAGGCAAGACCCTGTGGACTTTAAGGTAGTCCACCCATCCACTCATTCATTCATAAAACCTATATTTACTCAAGATGTGCAGATTACTTGGAGGAGACTTATGGACGAATACTACTTGAGGAATTAATAGTCTGCTTGCAGAGAAAGGAAGTTGAGCCCACAACTGTAACCAACATAGTAATACATGCTGCAACAGAAACAACTGCAAAGTTCTCCTGGAGTATAGAGGTGAGAGTAACTCATGTGGTTCTGAATAACTGGGGAACACTTCTCAGTGGGTATGCTATTAGGCCTTGAAATGTGAATAAGAGTGAAGAAATCTCTGCAAAGGCAGCATAATTTGTGCAAAGGTGTGGAGGTTGGGAGATTGAGATTTAGCTTTCCAGTCATTATAGTTAAGGAAGACAAGAATGAAACTGGTTGAAAATGGGTGTTGGGTTAGCCAACCTGGAGGGCCTACCATGGTAGGCATTGTTATTCCCGTAGAGATGACACAGAGTTCAGGAGGCTAAGTTAACTTGCTTCTGGTCTCATAGCTATCGTCACAGCTGGATTCCATGCTCACTTAATCTAACTCAAAAATCTATATGAGTTCCACTACTCCACATAATCCTCTTCTCAAAATTTTAGAGTTTAATTCAATTCAGTCTGTCTACTGAGCATGTACTAATACTCAAAACACTGTATTGGGATCACAAATGGACACATAGATAAACAAAATATTGTTCCTGCTTCCAGGAATCAATCACCCGGATGAAAAAAGATGTTCATATATCACCTGTTCAAGGTAAATCTTGATGACTAATGTCACTGGGGGCATATGCAATAAGTTGTGAGCTGGGGACGGAGGAAGGAATTCTGCCTCTGTGATTCTGAGAAAGCTCCCTGGAGGAGGAGAGATTTTATTTGGGTCATCTCTTTGTAAATGTTTATTTTATGAAAATTGTGGTTTTTGTTTTTTAAACCTTAGTTAACTTTAGCATCATGTCTCAGCTCATTTCAGGTATAAATACTGAGTGAGTAGCCATTCCCATCTCCAGGGGATTTTCCCAACTCAGGGACTGAACCTGGATCTCCTGCATTTCAGGCAGATTCTTTACGGTTTGAGCCACCAGGGAAGCCCTTAACTTTAACGTCCTGTCTGGGGTTATTTTGGGTATAGTTTGTGTCTGGAAACGAATGCAGAGACATAATCTTTGAAAATAAATCAACTGACCATGTTTTCTGTTTTTATTTTAATATCTCCAAAAAACTCCACGATCTTGTACTTTAAACCAAAACAATATCTAGTCTATCAGATTAAACTTCATGAAGTCAAACGTTCTAAAACAGTAATGGACACAGTTCAGTCAGTTCAGTTCAGTTCAGTCACTCAGTCGTGTCCGACTCTTTGCGACCCCATGAATCACAGCACGCCAGGCCTCCCTGTTCATCACCATCTCTCGGAGTTCACTCAGACTCATGTCCATCGAGTCCGTGATGCCATCCAGACATCTCATCCTCAGTCGTCCCCTTCTCCTCCTGCCCCCAATCCCTCCCAGCATCAGAGTCTTTTCCAATGAGTCAACGCTTCGCATGAGGTAGCCAAAGTACTGAAGTTTCAGCTTTAGCATAATTCCTTCCAAAGAAATCCCAGGGTTGATCTCCTTCAGAATGGACTGGTTGGATCTCCTTGCAGTCCAAGGGACTCTCAAGAGTCTTTTGCTTCTTCCAGCCCAGCGTTTCTCATGATGTACTCTGCATATAAGTTAAATAAGCAGGGTGACAATATACAGCCTTGATGTACGCCTTTTCCTATTTGGAACCAGTCTGTTGTTCCCTGTCCAATTCTAACTGTTGCTTCCTGACCTGCATACAGATTTCTCAAGAGGCAGGTCAGGTGGTCTGGTATATTTTCCTAAACAAGTTAGAGTGTCAGGTTGTATTCCATAAAGAAAAGTTTTATATTTAATTACACAGGAATGAAATGACAGAGGAACCTTTTCTTTTTTACCCCGACACCTAAGATAATGTAATGTATTGTTCTTTCAGTGGGAGAAAAATTAGTTATGATGAACTTGTAATGGAAGTGAAGTGAGAATATTTTAATTAAAGAACTTAGCAAAAAAAAATCAAAAGATAAAAAAGCAAAAGACATGATCAGAATGTTCACAAAAGAGGCAAAACAAATGGCTAAGGCATGTAAAAAGTTGAGCAATAGAGAAATACATGGTAAAACAAGAAGCCTTTAGTTTCTTTTTGTCTGTTAAATTAGTAAAGAATTAAAAAGGAGAAATCCTCTGGCAAGAATTTGGTAAGACTGGGAGCTCATATGCTTGTTGTAGGACTGCAAAATGTTTTTATCTTCCCAGGAGCAATCAGATAGTATATATCAAGAACTGAAAAGCACAATATTTAACCCAGTCATTCTGTATCTAGAAATAGAAATTCTCCTAAGGAAATAATTTGAAATGTGATGATGATGAATGCACAAAGGTATTTTATTACAGAATTAGTTATAATAAAAATGAAAATGCAAATATCCACTGATAGGGGAGTGGTTAAATACATTACAATATTACATGCTATAATGATCTAGCCATTATGAAAAACATTTTGAAAATTTCATGATGTAATGAAATATGGGGAAATTCTGATATAATGTTATATATATAAATAATACCATTACAACTATTAAAAAAATCCTGTCTGGAAGGAAACATCAAAATGTTATTAATTCTTATTGAGTTGTGGCATTTGGCAAATTTTGTTTTATATATATTCTAAATTTTCTACATTGAGTACATGTGATATTTATGATAGAAAAGAATGATAACAAGCCTGGGCTCTGAGTCTGTCAGGTGAGACCAGTGTTCTTAAATTTCTCTGCGACACCAGCCTTGCTGCCAAGCCTCATAGGCAGATGACAGTCAGGGCTTGAAGGTGTCTGTTCAGAGCTTTCTGCCGGGGAGGCAGTGGCTGCTGCCACTCGTCTTTAGACATCTGCCGCCACAGGGTTCTTGAAGAAATCCCCCGAGGATCGCTTATTTGAAAGGGGAGGCAAGACAGCCTATGTCAGCCACTAGAGACCTCTCCTGTTTCTCCCTTGCAGTTAGCGTGGTGGCTCTCCTGGTCTGGCCCAGCAAGGGAGCAGAGCTGTGTGCAGTGAGCTCGGGACACAAAAGCACTGTGAGGTCTCTGTGCTGCTTTAGAAGAGAGCTTTGCAGAGTGTCAGCACATACAGCTGGAGGAGGACATTAGCATCTTGATGTGACTCTTTCGTCCTGGAAGAGCCCTGCATCCCACCAGCAGGCAAACTCCAGGCTGGCTCTGAGCAGACGATGCTGCCAGGGAGTTCGGACAACCCAGGAGCTGTGACAGGGAAGCAGGCGTAGCATGGGCAGCCTTGACCTCCCTACGTTACCCAGTCCTCCCAAGTCAGTCCCCAACAAGTGTCTTCCCATGCCCATCAGGCCAATGGAATGAGTCCAAGTTCAGTTCAGGAGCAAAACAAATCTTTGATCAAATAATGGCCAAGTTGGATCTCTCTCTCTAAAGCACGAGGTTTCCCTGCAGGCAGGAGGCGGGGTTGCTTTAGAGTAAGCGCGTGCGCGCGTGTGTGTGCGTGCATGTGCGTGCGAGTGTGTGTGTGTATGTGTGGTGGTGGGTGGTGGGGCGAATTCCCTGGCTGTGCTGCTCACAAGCCAGATTGCAGTGCCCAGCACAGCATCTCTGCACAGGGCCTGCCCCCTAGCGCGTGCGCGCGTGTGTGGCGTGCATGTGCGTGCGAGTGTGTGTGTGTATGTGTGGTGGTAGGTGGTGGGGCGAATTCCCTGGCTGTGCTGCTCACATGCCAGATTGCAGTGCCCAGCACAGCATCTCTGCACAGGGCCTGCCCCCAAGCTGGGTGTCGGGTGCAGCCTCTCTGCACACGGCCCCCTGAGCCGAGGTGAACCAAGCACAGATGTTTCGCATGAGGAACTGAAATCACTGGTGCTGAGGTGCCCTGTCAGCAAGTGAAACTAGACAAAGACCAAAGGAAAAGAAAAAAGGTTAGATAGAGTTCATTTTATTACCCAGGTTCTATTTTTATTTTCCGGGAATTCTTAGTGGGCGTGGCGGGTGACAGCAAGTCTCGAGTCTTTGACTCCTCTCTAAATGGCATCAGCCAAGTTTGCTTGATAGGACTGGTTTTGTTCAATCTATTGAATCCATACAGGCAGTTATAATAATAAGGATGGTCAGCACATATGCCAGGCCCTTTACCTATGGTATTTAATTTAACTGCATCTTTGCCACCATCCTGTGGGGGCGATGTCATTATCCTCATCTCACAGGTGAGGAAATGGGTCTAAGTCTCAGTTACAAGACAGCAAATCTAAGATTCAAGGGCAAGTCCTTCCAGTTCCAAAGCCTATCACACTCTTAACCAGTACACTCACGTTTCCCAAAGTCGTTGTTTTAAATGTGTCACTATTTTTACCAAAGCCATGTATCATTAATTTTTCTTTAAGTCAATTTATTTCTGTTTTCCATTACATTTAACCTTATGCTAAGCAATAATGGGTATGGAATCATGAGTTTAATGTACTATGTGTGTGTGTTGTGTGTATGTTTCAAATGCTTAGACTTAAAAAAAAAACAAAAACACATAATTTCAACAGAGGTTTAATCCCTGAACCTTTTAAAATACTTGCAACAGCAGAAGATGTGTACCATTTGGGGAAAATTGAAGCTGCTTTCCTTAGACTGGACCAAAAGTGCTAATAGGCTACTAACCAGTTGCTGTTCTTAGTAGTTTTATCTTCCTGCTTTTGGTAGAATCGGCCCAGTGCTAATTGCTTCTCGACGTACTTACCCCAAGGCAGATGGTTGCTCAAAGGAAGCTGCCATCTCCTCCGGTTTTCCTTCCAAAGCTAGGATGTCCAGCAAGTGCTGCGCTCAGAGATTCGCAGCCTTGCATGGGGGCCGTCGAACCTATAAACCAAGCATTTCAGGCCTTAAGAGATGATAACAGTGGGTCTGGCTCATTTGTAAGCAGCTTGATGAATTCCATTTAATACTATAATTTGCAGTGTCATTTTGGGGAGGAGACGGGGAAGCCCCTAGGACCACTCTATTTTACTGTAGGACCTGGCAAGATAGTTCAGTCCTGTCAGTCATGCACTCAGCCGTGAAGCATTTATCTGTGAGAAAGTCTCTCAGGGAAAAATGAGTATCACTTCACCTCTGCTGTACGCGGATGACACTTTCACTGTGGCAGCGCTCTATGCCGACCACCTGAGGAAAATCTGGAAAGCTGCAGACTCGCTGCGTGTGCAGAGCTTTGAACCAGGAATTGGCAGGCTTTAGTTCTTATACTGGCTCTTTTCATCTTCGCCAGGCTTCTGTTTCCTCTGGAACAGTACCTCCCTCACCAGGGTGCTGAAGGGTACCCCGAGGATGTGAAAGTGAACAGTCATCTAGACTCTCTCCGCTGAGGTAGTCGCTGTGACTCGTCTGTGTCTAAGATCAGGGGGTCAGAGCCATGGATTTCGTACTGTTATCCAGCCTGTGCACATCACCTGGGCTTGTTGGTGAGCTGAGTAAATAAGATTGATGGTGGCATCATCTGTTTTTATTAAGCTTCAGAAACTTATCTGTGAGAGATGGCACCGGCCCCTGCACTGAGGCGGGAACAGGAGAGGAAGGAAGGAGCTTCTGGGACACGCCAGTCGTCTTCACCCTGAGGAAGATGGGAGGAAACCAGTGTGGGCAGGAAGGGAAACAGCCCCAGGGATCACCACCAAATATTTTGGTCATTGGTCCAAAAAACCCAGAATGTGCTGAAAAAATAGGCGGTTAAATTCAGTTATTCCAAGACTCTGTATTCTGATGAGATGGCAGTAAAGAGTCATTTGACCTTTATTTGTGGTCATCCTGTCTGGAGAAATTTAACTTTGGTAACATGTTAACCCTGAACAGCCTCCTGATCTAGGCAATGACTTTAATAATAGTTACTATGCTTCCCTGGTGGCTCAGAGGTTAAAGCATCTGCCTTCAATGCAGGAGACCTGGGTTCATCCCTGGATAGGGAAGATCCCCTGGAGGAGGAAATGGCAACCCACTCCAGTATTCTTGCCGGGAGAATCCCATGGATGGAGAAGCCTAGTAGGTTACAGTCCAGGAGGTCGCAGAGTCGGACACGACTGAGCGACTTCACCTCACCTTCCCTTACCTTATGCCTCTTCTAGGAATAGCTATATGTGAAGCACTGTGACAGGAAAATTAGGTCTCTGACCTCCTTGCTACCGTGCTTTTGGGTGGGCAGCATCACTGCCTTTTTACTGAGGAGAAGATGGGCGGAAGGTTCAACCCCGTTTCTGAGGCAGCTTAGTCGGCAGCAGAGCCAGGAAGCAGAGTTTGGTCTGACTCCCACACTCATGCTTGTATGCTACTTTTCTCTACGCTCAGTAATTCTTCTGGAGGTGTTAAGGTTTAAGCTGGCTTTTGTTGACCTGAGTCCAAGCCCTGACAGTCCATTAAGAGAGCTAAGGAAAAACATGTCACTGAATAAGAAGTCTGAAGTTTATTACATTAGTTATCATACAAATAGATTTTGGAAATCACGTATCTAATTAACCATTATGATTATTAGTCAGTTGTTTCTATGGAGACAACTCTATCTTATTACTCAAAATAGACACTTGTTTATGCACTTATTTCTGTGCATTCTAGACATCAGCATGTGCAGTTCTTGCAACGGGAGGAAGGACTCCTGTTCTTTGAGCGTGACGTCTGTAGGCTACCCTGAGTCCTATCTTGTTAATACTCCTAGCGGACCACCTCCGGCTCAGCCCCACTCAGTGCCACAGCTGGAGAGCAGTGGCTCTTAAAAGTGGCTATACTTCGGAGTCATTGGGAGGTGACTGTCCACGCCCAGAACATCAGCACGCTGGCGGGTGAGAACCAGGGATCAGCACTCTTAAAACTCCCCAGGTGTCTCTAACGCTGAGTGCCACGGGCTTTCAGTGGAATCGGCTGCAAGTATTTCTAGACAAATACGCACGAAATTCTCTCTCTGCAGGCATGCCAGAACATGAAACAGTGATTCTCTAGCCAGGTTGTACCCTGGAATCACCTGTGAGGAGGGGCTCAAAACCTACACGGTGGCTGGGCCCCATTCTCACCAGATGTTTTAGTAAGTGGTCCCTGGAGGGGGCAACTCAAACATCAGTATTTTTAAAAAAGCCCTCCACGTCCTGCTCATATGCAACCAGGTTCTGAAGCACTGATTCACACCTACTAATCTTGGGAGGAGGCCTCTGGCCCAAGTTTATTGTGTTTCCACTACATTACTTTCTAGTAAGGCCTGATGCTTTTCAATAGGTATCTTCCAGGTTCTAACATTAAGAATTGAATAGGAAAAAATTAAATTTAAATAAAAATTTTCAGCTACACAGGGGTGAACATCTTGCCAGCTTAGCTACTGAATACTGGTACTGTCAATTATTAAGGAAGTAGCATTGGGTATCTGTGAGGGGCAGGGAGGTCTAGTTTAGTTTATCTATTTGGCCTGTTTCCTATAATTTGAAGCCCCTTTCCCTTATAGAAATGAAGAGCTTAAAACAACAAAAGCAGCAACAAATCAATGATCATAGCACATTATGTTAGAAAGTTAAAAATACTCAAGCTGTTTAATAATGTAAAATAACCATGCTTGTATTAACTGTTCAATAGTAAGCAGCTATCTGTCATTAGAATTTCTTCCCATTATTTCAGCCCAATGGTAATTCTTTCACTTTTAGTGTGTGTAGCTTGCCTGTTTATTCCCTTTCCCTCTTCAGATTATAATACTTTTGAGTCCACAGTGGCTCCTTCATCATCACGAGAGAGAAGTTTTCTAATGACTCAGATTTCTAAATTAAACCTAAAATGTTTACTGCAAAGATGCCAGGCACACATTATGCATGACTGTTGCTATACAATAATATAATTCAGATAGAAATTACTTTTGCAAATGGCAATCAATTTTTGCTACTACTTTTTGCTTTCTTGACAATCTGGTCAGTGGACTGTGGAAAGTGCTTTTACTTGATTACTTACATTGTTGATAATCATTGTGGTTTTTGGCAGAGCTAAGGCATTATTTCAGACCTGCATTGCAAGGGGAATGGGTGTAACTTTAAAACCCAGCCAAAGTTCCTGTGGCTTTAGCCAACACCAAGGAATGTACAAGCTCAAGCACAATTCTTATGAGACTTCATTATTTTTTTATGGTGGTTTGCCATGGGCCAGTCCACACAAGGGGACAGGGTAAGCAAATATGGAACCATGGAGGTTTGAGGTCCCTTTATACCTCAAAGAGTCTTATACTGTGGAGGCCTCTGTTCTGTATGGAGACATAAAGAACACCCTGTGTGAACACCCTGTGTTCACCTAATGCCCAGGACACATATCCTTTCACTTGGAACTTTGGATTTGAAAGGAAGGAAGCATGTTTAAAAATTGTGTGTGTGTGTGTGTGTGTGTGTGTGTGTGTATTCCAAAACCTATCATGCCACTTGGCTATTTTCCAAAGACAGAACCACTACTGCAGGCTGAAGGCTTCATTTGGATCTAAATGTTGGAAAAGGAATGAAAGAAACAGAGACCTGAAATGTGGCAGATACCTTTTTTGGAAGTGACTGTATGAGAATAAAGAATGATGCGAATAAGCAGAGCTATATTGAATGACTGCTTTATCACTTTTTGCCAACTCCTATCCTTGACTTTTAAATTTTTTAAACATTTCAAACAAATCAGGTATGCCATGGTTGAATTCTCTTGGAAGAAATTGACTCTGATTAGTCCAAAACCACCTCAGCAGCCAACTGAAGGACTAGAACTAGTTTAATTTCTTAAAAAATCAGCAAAGGTATCAGTTATAAAGTAGAACATCTGTCTTGCTAGAACCTAAGCTAAGACCTCTAATTCCTTTTACATAAATCAGCGAACAGCTGACTTATGAACAAATTTTGGACATTTGAGAACTGTGACTTTGAACCAGTGACCTGGAGGTCCTCTGTCCTTATTCTCACACACCTCAGCCACCTGCTTTGGCACAATACACAGTCATTATAGACATGGCATCACCCAGTTGTGAGAATCCACCGATGTGTTTTTAGAATTTCCAGGATTTTTCTAGTTCAAGTGGCACTTACTTTGGACTGCCTTTGGTCTTGATGTCTCCATCCTATTTAGTGACACCACCATCCATCAAGTCACTAAAATCAGCCTGTCATTATCTTTTAGTTGATAAACCTTGTCCATCGACCTCTATGCCTCACAAGTCCCTCGTCTCGTCTATTGCCATCACTTGACTTCAGGCTTCTTCTTGAATAGCCAAATAGCTTTTTCACTCACCCCCCACACATCCTTTCTTCACCTTGCTGCCAGATTTTCATCTTAAACCAGAGATCAAATGTTATTGCAGTGCTTGAGTTTTTCTTTGTCTCCTTGATTATGTTCCGATTCCTTCTGTTATTCCTTACCCCGATCATCTAAGACTTCTCTGGCCGCTCTGCCTCCTGACTGATGTGCCTCCTCCTCTCAGCTCTGGTTCTACTGGGTTGCCTTTTTTTCTAATAGCATATGTTTACATATGCTTCCCAGAGAAGGCAATGGCACCCCACTCCAGTACTCTTGCCTGGAAAGTCCCATGGACGGAGGAGCCTGGTAGGCTGCAGTCCATGGGGTCGCTAAGAGTCAGACACGACTGAGCAACTTCACTTTCGCTTTTCACTTTCATACACTGGAGAAGGCAATGGCATCCCACTCTAGTATTCTTGCCTGGAGAATCCCAAGGACGGGGGAGCCTGGTGGGCTGCCGTCTATGGGGTCGCACAGAGTTAGACACAACTGAAGTGACTTAGCAGCAGCAGCAGCACATATGTTTCCATGTTTAAAGCCAGTTGCTCCTGCTGTTTGTTCTGCCTACAATTCCCTTCCTGTTTTTCTTGAGAGATCATAGCTCACTCCTCTTGGCAAAGCCCATGTCAAACATCTCTGCTCAGAAGTCTATTCTGCCTCATGAGACATGAGATACTCCTTTGAACACTTAGGTGTGTCTGTTGTCATACTCCTCCCCAGGCCTACTCATTCCATAAATACTTGTGTATTTATTTGATTTTAACATGAATTCCCTAGAGACCAGACCTTTTTTCACCCTTATCTTCCTAGTAATTGGCACTGCGTCTGTCCATGGTAGAGGCTCCATCAGTATTAGATTGAATTAGCATTATGAGGGCTCCCCTGCTATCTCAGTTGGTAAAGAATATGCCTGCAATGCAGGAGACCCAGGTTTGATTCCTGGGTTGGGAAGATCCCCTGGAGAAGGAAATGGCAATCCACTCCAGTATTTTTGCCTAGAAGATCTCATGGACAGAGGAGTCTGGTGGGCTACAGTCCATGGAGTGGAAAGAGTTGGACACGACTTAGCGACTAAACCACTAGAGTTATGAAACACAGCCTTTCAACATGGTAGCTCCTGGAAACACTGTGGATTGGGAGATGGAGATTCCAGCCCAATTCCCTATCAGATCTGCCATTGTATCTTACATGGGTTGATCTGTATGCCCCTTGAATTCTTTTTGAGCTTAACAATTGGGAATAAGTCTAAAAGTGGCCAGCTATTTCTCTCCTGTGCTGTTTGCTTCATCTGGCCTCTTCATGAACTTCACGTCTTCTATTAATAATCATTTCTTCTTTTTGTTCTCGCCTTTGCTCTTGTGTTGGTACTGTCGTAGCCACTCCAAAGGCCAGCTTACCTTGCACTCCTACTTCCAGTCTTGCCTGAACCTTCCCGTCTAGATCTTTTGTTGAACCTCTCTAGGACTTTAGAATCTCTTTCTTACTATTCAGGATATTATTACATATAGATTTATACTGTTTGCTAGCTATTTGACTTGGTAAGTTTTTTTTTTCTGTTTGGTTCAACTGAGGACTACTATAGTGTATAGTATAGGGTTTTAAGACCCTGATGCTGGGACAGACTGAAGGCAGAGGAGAAGGAGGCAACAGAGGATGAGACAGTTGGATGACATCATTGACACAATGGACATGAGTTTGACCAAACTCCAGGAGATAGTGAAGGACAGGGAAACCTGAGATGCTGCAGTCCATGGGGTCGCAAAGAGTTGAACACGACCTAGCTACAGAATGACAAGCTTGATGTTGTTGCCAACACAGGTATTCCAGTGTCTTTTCTGGAGGCTTTGGATTTGCTGTACCAGATATATAACCATGGGCAAGTTTTAAAAACTGCCTAAACTTCAAATATAAAATGGGAAACATAATAACACCTATCATATAGAGTACAGAAGAGAAAATATATCTGAAACACTTTTGTACCTGATGAATGTTTTGGTAAGCAATAGTTGTTATTGTTAAGAACAGTGTTAATCAGAACCTGTTGAAACTGATTTATCTTCTACCCAAAGCCTACATAAATAATGACTGATACTTTGAGGTCTTTATCATGTTGCTGGATAATTGTGATGATTAGTTTGGCAAGCAGTCAGATCATGTCTGATTTCCCGTTGCTCCACATGAAGTGCATCGTAGCCAATTGCAGGTACTGACACTGTGGTTGTTCAGTGGTGTCTTGTGGCCCAAATGAACCACAAGAGCTTATGAATTGTCCTAAAACACACAAAGTGTGATTCATTAGACATTAACTAATAAACTGAGTATATTTTTGTGCCATCATACCCAGACTATAAGGTAACTGAAATAAATCTGAGACATATCTCCTAAAAGAGGTCTACTCAATCTTCAGCCAAAGGAGGAAAAAAACCCCACAACCCTATCTCCTCAACACAATGACGTAGGAAATATTTGTTTTAAAACCATTTTGTTTTGCTTTCTTAATTTCTCATATCTCATCTCAGACTCAGAATTAACATGGCAAAAGTCCATTGCCTTGAGTTTAGGAAAAAACAATATAATTCTTCTCTATCTTTCATAGACTCTGCTTGTTGGGCCAGAAGCCCAACTCAATTGGACACAGCTGCACTCTGAACTTACATCACTAGTTAACATTTCCACTTCGAAGCATTCATTTGGCTTATTTGTTCCAGAAGGTTTTCTGTTCCCTGAGTAAATGTTTCGCTATGCTGCACCCACAGATTCATAAACTAGTTCAGTGGCTGATTTTTCAAGACTGTGATTTAAAGAGCCCATGACCTACTGAAAAAGCTGCATCTATTTTCACCGTTGGATATGAGGCCTGCCCTATACACTGTTTCGGTATAAGTTAGGTTTTGTCTTTGGCCCTGAATTTCCACCTGTGGGGCTCTTTTCCACCCAGAGAGAGTTAAATCTGCAGAGTTCATCTGGTATCTCGTTCTTAACTGTACCCTAGTCCTTATTAAGGCATTAATAGTTCAGTGGTTAACTCACTCCAGTATTATTGCCTGAAAAATCCCATGGATAGAGGAGCCTGGTCGGTTACAGTCCATGGGGTAGCAAAGAATTAGACATGACTAAGCAACTAAGCAAAAGTCATTATGATTGATCATTCATACCTGAAGCTTGTGAGACTGAAATTTGGAACTATTTTAAGATTTTTTATAAAAAACGGATGACCGGGGTGAACCAGGTTTTATGAAAGAAGTGATTTTATCTGTTATGGTATTTGAGGCAACAGGCTTTGATCCTTATTTCCCAAGTTGAATTTGTCTTTCTATACTTACTATGGGTTTCCCTGGTGACTCAGACAGAAAGAATCTGCCTGCATTGTAGGAGATCTGGGTCTGATCCCTCGGTTGGGAAGATCACCCGGAGAAGGAAATGGCAACCCACTCCACGATTCTTCCCTGGAAAACCCCATGGACAGAGGAGCCTGGAAGGCTACAGTCCATGGAGTTACAAAGAGTCGTACACGACTGAGCAGCGAGCACTTTCACTTTCCACCGTGTCCTAGCTGGGAAACCTTCATCATGGTACTGAAGTCCTCTGGGATTCAATATTCCCATCTATAAAAATGAAGATAATAATAACACTTGCCGGTTAGGTGGCTGTAACATTGGTACCCAGTAAACACAAAAACTACTATAGGCTTCTGTTGGTGTGTTTGTTGTGAAGAAAGACCAAGATTCAAGTACTTGGTCCTTGATTTGGAGTTGTTTGTTGACTAAAACGCAGGCAGTATAGAAGAAATAAGCCCAGCAGTAGGAGAGCAGCTAAGTGCTGGCGCTACTCACTGCAGGGTGGCAAGAGGAACTGGGGGTTGAGGAAGCTCGAGACAGTTCAGGAGCACACTGCTGGGCACTGTCATTCTGTTGGTGGGACTCGGCGTCTCTGTGAGGAAACACCCTCTGTTTCACAGATGAAGCAACTGAGACCTTGTCATGAGTCTCACTTCTCTGCTTCGGTGAGATTCAGGGTATGGGCAGATGATTTCCACATTTCCCTCCTTTTAACTTTAATCCCTACTGAATATTGGGACAGATTTTATCCGGTACACCAGACGTGTATATTACCTACCAGATGTGGTTCAGAGGTGGCAAAAATTGTCCTCTAATGGACGAGCAGGATGTGGTTGTGTGGGGCAGTGAGACTGGTTGGAGACCTCCGTGAGCTGCCTGCCAAGTTGCTGTGCTGACACCTAGCTGGGGCCAGACAACCCTGCTCAAGGCCAGGGCCCTGGCTAAGGAAGGGTGGGCCCTGAGAGCTTACTGCTATGACACAGCGCATCCACATCACTGGTTCCTTGAGTCATGTTGCCACTTGTTCCTCCACTCCAGTTCTCCTGTTCTCAGGCATGCCCAGCCAATGACTGGGTCAACAGTTGAGGTCTGTTAGCCTGGCAGACGTTTCTCAGGGATTAAAGGGCTGCCCATTCTGTGGCTATTGTGGTGCCTGGCGTATTCCCCAGGATGGCCATGCATAGGAAATAAACTTCTACAATGGAGACTATCTACTATTTTATGTTGACATTGGTGTGTGGTCCCTATGGAAAATTGGTAAGATGAGGAAAATAGAGGGCATGACATTTTGATACATGTCAATATGTTTTTAAGGGATGAGAAAAGCCTATAATTAGCTAGCATCTATTTGGAATCATTCCAGACGTTATGTGTTACCTCTCATAAGACATTGTTGGAGAGCTTGGCCAGAGTTATACTCCTGCATTTTTAGAGTACTTGTAAAGAGGAGTGTTTACTCCATGAGGATGTGAGTTACTTTGGGAGACTTGGTTATTTCTTCTTAAGAGTCTAATAGCATTGTTCAGTAGAACTTTTTGTGATAATAGTTACATTCTGTAATTAGCCGCTAGCCTCTCATTTGGCTCTTGGGTGCCTTGAAATATGGCTAGTATGACTGTGAATGGGATTTTTAGTTTCTTTAATTTTAATTAAAGAGCCAGTGTGAATATTACCTACCATATTGGACAGCACAGGAGTGCCTAATTTATGGGCGACATACTCAATCATTATATGTTAAATTGAATTGAACTTACCATTCTTTAGGGCACCTGCTAAAAGATACCTGTATAATATGGTTTTCAAATTTATAACATAATTTATTCTCAGTAAGTCTAGATTTTCTATTTATGTAACACTTTAACTAAAAACGTATTCTACATCCAACCTAAACCGTTCTTATTACGATTGCAGTGTTTTGAGACCCCTGGGCTTGAGGAAAGGAGAATCTCGACAGTGATGCATGACTGTTTTGCTGTTTCCATAAATATACTTTATAGATCCTCTCTGCCTTCCACAGGGCTTCCTAGATCATTTCCCAGTGAAACTGGGAAACTGGTATTTCATATCTCCACTTTCTCTCGGCTGCTGGGGAGGGAAGAGAGTGAGTAGCACTTGCCATTGAGAGATGTCTCGGTTTGAATCCCGATCTGCAACTTTGAAAAAAGTCATTTAAATCTTTATAACTTCAGTTTTTCTTATCAAATGAGGATGAACTGAATTCTTTCAGCCCTAGGTGTCTTTCAGAGCTGAAGCATAAGAATCTTTTATTTAAAGTGTGTGTAAATCTTTCAGAGCTGCGAAATACTACACAAATATTTATGGCCCTGGCTATTGTTGTTTTTTTATCTCAACTGAGACTGGAGCATTTATTTTGGCCTCCATGGCATATTTTTCCACTCTCAAAACTAAATATTCAGCCACTGCCTGTGATAGAGCCTTATCACTGAAAATATTCAGAATTTCATATACTATATTATATGCCTCATAATCATGAAACAGCATCTGTTAAATGCCAGTCTGCATGGTATAGAGCTGATCTTTGTGTAGTAGATTGGTTAAATGAAGCCAACTTTTCTGTGGTAGGAGAAAATTTGAAGAGTTCCCACTCACATTCAGTACTGGCTTGATGTTATACTTGCTTCCTGAGATAAGGAGAAATCTTGGATTTGGTCCTACCTACAAGGTAGATTTATTGCATGAACTGCAAAATTTATTTAACCTACATATAGATCGTCTAGAGAGGAAACTAAGTCTGTGATAGCAATGTTTGATCTGTCAGGTGATTGTACCTGGATTTCTTAATCTGCCTTTAAACTTGAAGATGAGGGGCATACCTAGTCCTTCATTCTTTCTGAAAACTGTACTCCTGGAATCAATTGTTTAGAAGTGTAGGATATATATAGTGAGTTGCTATTACAACTCATACTACGTGAAGATATGGACTTCCTCAGTGGCTGGCTCAGTGGTAGAGAATCCATCTGCCTTGCAGGAGATGCATTCCTGGGTCAGGAAGACTTCCTGGAGGAGGGCATGGCAATCCACTCCAGTATTCTTGCCTGGAGAATCCCATGAACAGAGCAGCTTGGCAGGCTCTATCCATAGTGTTGCAAGGAGCTGGACACGACTGAAGTGATTAAGAGGCATGCTCATGCAGATACACAAGGAAAAATGTAACTTCTGTATTTTTCTGTAGCTTATCTGAGCTTTCTCTTGAATTTTTAAACTGTTGGGCAATAAAGAATGTATCATTATCATTTGCTGTATAAAAAATTACCCTCAAGAGCTGCAGTTTAAAACAACAAACATTCATTATCTCATGAGTCTAGGTCACTAATCTGGGTGTGACTTTGCTTGGTCATCTGGCTCAGGGTCTTTTAGAAGGCCACATTCAAGGTGTCATCTAGGGCTAAATCTAGGATGACCAACTGTGTGGTTGCTCAAGACTGAGTGGTTTCCTGGGATGTGGGACTTCATTGGTCATACTAGGAGGGTCTTGGGAAAACTGAGATGAACTGGTTACTTTAGTTGGGTTTCATCTGACATCTAGACTGGGACAATCTTTCAAGCTCAATCAGGTCAGGTGGCAAGATTTAGTTCCTCATGAGTTGGAGGACAGAGGTCCTCAGCTCTTTCTTAGCTATTGGTCAGAAGCTTCCCTTAGTTCCTCACCACATGGACCTTGGACACATGATAGCTTGTTTCGTTAGAACAAGCAAAGGTGAGAAGAAAAGTGAGCGAACTGGAAACCAGAGTCTCTTTCAAATCAGATCTTTGAAGTTCCAACCCAACACTTCTGCTGTATTGCATGTGAGAAGAAAGTCATTAGGTTCAAAGAATACTGAAGCACGGTGAATTATACAAGGCCATGAATTGCAGGAAATAGGGAGACATCTTAAGAAGCTGCCACTACAAGGGAAAAATAGTAAAATTTAGTCCATTTGGCAAATATGGGGAACAGTAATTTTGTGGTAATCATTCAGAATTTAAACTTTTATTCTCTTCCTTTTCTGAAATGGCTTCTCAGTATATAGCAGGAAGAAGATCTACTGACCTCATGGCCATGGGAAAGAGGGACCTCAGACCATCTGTGCTTCCCTGGCCCCTCTGTTCCCTGCAGCAAGGTCCTTTTTATGCCTGGTGACTGCTGTTCAACAGCTGAAGTTGGCAGCTGGTGGACAAATGCTCTCATGATTCATGATTCAGTAGGGGCTTGACTGTCCTCTCTGCTGATTTGGTGTCATGTCCATTCTTATCCCTCCCACCTGACCCTCTAGCCTAGCAGCTCCCCTGAGGCCCTTATAGTAACCCTCTGGTGAATTCTCCACCCAGTATCATCAGATGTCCCTGTTTCCTTTCTCAGGGCATGTGGAAACTTCTAGATGGTCTTGAGGTCATATGAGGGCTGAAGGTGACTCCAAGGGGCTAAACTGAGCTTTCCTCCTGGCACCCTGCCCCCGCCTGCCCCACATACTCACGCCATTCAAACAGGGTTCCCCGGATGCAGCTATTCTGTGACAACTTGCTCTGAGTCCCAGATGGGAAAGGAGGCAAAAGCACCTCCCTATTTGTGTACACCTCATTCTAGGCTCCAATCTCCATTTTAGGGGGAGGGGTGGGCATGGGGTATGGAGGAGGCACATGGTTAGACCCACCACTGATGGGCCAGGTCTGGCTCTTGCTGTGTTAAATGAGGCCAGGACAACTTGGAGTGGTTTTCTTTCCTTTCCTTTTTTCCTTTCTTCCCAAAGGTTGGCTTTCATGACTGTTGTCTTGATGTGGATTTGTAAATGTCAGATTTATCACCCCAAAATGATCAATGGCCTCTTATTCCTTGCAGCAGTGAGCCTTTGGCTTGGCTGGTATGTCAGAGCTGCAGAGGAGCATAATTTAAGGGGGAAAGTGTATTCAAAATGCCAAAAATACTATCCCCATTATATGCATTAGGTTTTATAGCTGCAAGTGATTTCCTGGAGTCACTGACAGCCCTAGGTTGGGTTTTAAGGGCCTACTCATTCTAAAAATGGAGGAATTGTTTAAAAAAAAAATGCTTTCTAATGGCAGTGCTATGAATCCAATATTTTAGTGCCCCAAACAGAGGTTTTCTGTGAGGTTAACCCCACAGATTGAGAGAACTGAAAAAAAGTGTCTGTGTGTGGAGATGGGAGGAGGGGTGCTTAAAAAGGGAACAAGGACTGAAAGGGAAATGTAATCTGCAGGGAAAATAGCAAGCATAAAATGTACATAGTGGGAACAAAATGGTTAATAGTTCTTCTCTTCCTAACCCTCCCAAGCAGCTGCATCCAGGGAGGGAAGTTTGCCATGGAAACACAGGAAGTATCAGTGATCTGGGCAACAAGGGAAGCTTTTCTTGTTCTATCCAAACTGGAAGTAGCTCCCTTCCCACCAAAATGCCTGGGGCTATACAACACTTTTCTTTGCGGTGGCACAGGATGTAGAGACTGAGCGCTATTTGTGGCAGCAGGCAGCCAGAGATGGCAGTTTGTAGAACATACTTGGAGGAAGAACTTACTCTGAAAAATAGAGTTGATAAGGAATTTGAATTAAAGGTGAGCTTTGAGTAATTACAGATAGAGAGATAGTATTAAATATTGACTTTATTTAACACAGGAGAGTGTCTTGACACAGGAGAGTGACTGTTTTAACCCAGATGGAGAGGCACAGATATATACAGAGAGGGGCTCAGCATCAAGCAGTGTAAGAGCTGGATCCGAAGGAGGAAGCACTTGTAAATAGGACCACAGCAGAGATACTCCCCTCAGCCACATCTGGCCACAGATTATGAAAAATTTCTTAGTGATGAGGGATTGTAAGTTAACATCAGCCCTACACTGAAATAAATATACATTAAAACTACACATAACATTCAGTTTAAGGTATTTGAATATAAGTCGCTTATAGTTCTTTTTCCACTGTGGGATTTGAGTGATTTTTCAATGCATTCTTTTTTATTGAATTTTTAAATGAAATCTGCAGTTAAAGACCCCTCCTGATAATGTTACATCTGTTGCTTCACTGGAAATGTCTAAATAATAAATTTGGGTACACAGTGTGAGCCAACCAGGCTAACATCTCCTCTTACAGAATGCAGCTAACTGAAGCTCACCCCCACCCTGATATACCATGATGAAAAATACAAAGGACGAAGGGAAAAAGGCACAAGATGAGAGAGACTGACTGAGATATAAGATCAGAGGAGGAAGTGCAGAAGAGAGTGAGCATGTAAAGGGTGGCATGCCTGTTGAGGGTCAAGAGAATCTTGTAAAGCCATGGATGGATCTGGGAAGAAGGGACTTGCATAAGTTGTATGTGCTTTGCTTTTGGTTGAAGAAAGAGGAAGGAATGTCTGAGGGACGAGGAATGGTTATGGTAGTGGGCTGAAAGGGTGTTGATTCTGTCCTGGCTTCAAAGACGGTACAAGTTCTCTGGAGAAAATACTAACAAAAGCAGAAGAAACTGTTTTTCTCTGTGACCCAAGTGAAATGGTGGAGTGGGCATTCCTCCCAGTGATAGACTTGAATATTGTTCCTCCCAGCCATCTTGGGCTTCTCTGATAGCTCAGCTGGTAAAGAATCCGCCTGCAATGCAGGAGACCCTGGTTCAATTCCTGGGTTGGGAAGACCTGCTGGAGAAGGGATAGGCTACCTACTCCAGTATTCCTGGGCTTCCCTTGTGGCTCAGCTGGTAAAGAATCCACCCGCAATGCGGGAGACCTGTGTTCAACCCCTGGGTTGGGAAGATCCCTTGGAGAAGGGAAAGGCTAACCACTCCAGTATTCTGGCCTGGAGAATTCCATGGGCTATATAGTCCATGGGGTTGCAAAGAGTTGGATACGACCGAGTGACTTGCACTTTCAGGCATCTTGAAGAATTGCTGTTGCTGTCTCATTAGAAGGCAATCTTTTCTTGAGGGAGCACCTATAACTGACGTGGTGATGAAGCACTGCCCTTGGGAGACTTCTGGAGGCCATCTGCCAAAGTGGGGATGGAGGGCAGCTGTGGATCAGAGGAGGAAGCTGAGGGGGTCATCCCTGGTGAGAAACTTGTAAGAGCTCATGTGGCACCACCTGAAAACACGTAGTTATAATTAGACCAAAGTTCCTGGGATGCTGTGTAAAAATATGGAGTCATATATCAGTGGTACTTCTGTACAGTATTTCTATTAATATACCCCTTCTGTACCAGTCTTCCCAGGTGGTACAGTGGTAAAGAATCTACTTGCCAATGCAGGAGACTTGAATTCAATCCCTGGATTGGGAAGATCCCCTGGAGGAGGAAATGGCAACCCACTTCAGTATTCTTACCTGGGAAATCCTGTGGACAGAGGAGCCTGGGGGGCTACAGTTCCTAGGGTCACAAAGAGTCAGACATGACTGAGTGACTGAGCGTATAGCACATAGTTTCTGTACCGGGTTCTAGAAGCATGCTGTTGTCTCCATTTCAATAATTAAGGAACTGAGGCTTAGCAGTTAAATAATGTGCTTACCATATTAAAATGAGAAGTTTTAAAGCCAGGATTTAAATCACTATTTATCTGCCTACAAAACTTATTTATGTTGCCCACTCTGCTCAATGAGCCCTTTGGTGCTTCTCTGCCACGCCAGTACAATACCAGAAGCAGTTGAAGTAAGAACTTTAAAAAGGCGGGTCATGTGTCAGATGTCACACATTTGGGAGATAATGGCCAGATCAGCTGGAAATGTCAACCGAATCCTGAGGACAGTGGCTCTAGGTACAGATCACATAGTCTCTGGTTAGGGGATGAGGAATTTTTTGTCTAAGCAAAACTTGAATACGGGTAAGTTTGCTCATGGTTGTATGACCAAGTGTTTGGGCACTACATGTGTTAAGGGTGGGTATTGATTGGTTCACCAGTGGTGGTTATCTTGGCCAAGTTGCTTGCTGCTGCTGCTGCTTCAATGCGGGAGACCTGTGTTCAACCCCTGGGTTGGGAAGATCCCTTGGAGAAGGGAAAGGCTAACCACTCCAGTATTCTGGCCTGGAGAATTCCATGGGCTATATAGTCCATGGGGTTGCAAAGAGTTGGATACGACCGAGTGACTTGCACTTTCAGGCATCTTGAAGAATTGCTGTTGCTGTCTCATTAGAAGGCAATCTTTTCTTGAGGGAGCACCTATAACTGACGTGGTGATGAAGCACTGCCCTTGGGAGACTTCTGGAGGCCATCTGCCAAAGTGGGGATGGAGGGCAGCTGTGGATCAGAGGAGGAAGCTGAGGGGGTCATCCCTGGTGAGAAACTTGTAAGAGCTCATGTGGCACCACCTGAAAACACGTAGTTATAATTAGACCAAAGTTCCTGGGATGCTGTGTAAAAATATGGAGTCATATATCAGTGGTACTTCTGTACAGTATTTCTATTAATATACCCCTTCTGTACCAGTCTTCCCAGGTGGTACAGTGGTAAAGAATCTACTTGCCAATGCAGGAGACTTGAATTCAATCCCTGGATTGGGAAGATCCCCTGGAGGAGGAAATGGCAACCCACTTCAGTATTCTTACATGGGAAATCCTGTGGACAGAGGAGCCTGGGGGGCTACAGTTCCTAGGGTCACAAAGAGTCAGACATGACTGAGTGACTGAGCGTATAGCACATAGTTTCTGTACCGGGTTCTAGAAGCATGCTGTTGTCTCCATTTCAATAATTAAGGAACTGAGGCTTAGCAGTTAAATAATGTGCTTACCATATTAAAATGAGAAGTTTTAAAGCCAGGATTTAAATCACTATTTATCTGCCTACAAACTTATTTATGTTGCCCACTCTGCTCAATGAGCCCTTTGGTGCTTCTCTGCCACGCCAGTACAATACCAGAAGCAGTTGAAGTAAGAACTTTAAAAAGGCGGGTCATGTGCCAGATGTCACACATTTGGGAGATAATGGCCAGATCAGCTGGAAATGTCAACCGAATCCTGAGGACAGTGGCTCTAGGTACAGATCACATAGTCTCTGGTTAGGGGATGAGGAATTTTTTGTCTAAGCAAAACTTGAATACGGGTAAGTTTGCTCATGGTTGTATGACCAAGTGTTTGGGCACTACATGTGTTAAGGGTGGGTATTGATTGGTTCACCAGTGGTGGTTATCTTGGCCAAGTTGCTTGCTGCTGCTGCTGCTGAGTCGCTTCAGTCGTGTCAGACTCTGTGTGACCCCATAGACGGCAGCACACCAGGCTCCCCCGTCCCTGTGATTCTCTAAGCAAGAACACTGGAGTGGGTTGCCACTTCCTTCTCCTACGCATGAAAGTGAAGAGTCAATCCATTTTCCATCTATAAGATGAAGATAATGAAAGCATGTGTTTTGTAGGATTATTGTGAGAATTCACCACAAATACTTACTGTGGCAGATTGTATTTTCCAAAGACGACCACACCAATATACATACCCCAATCCCACATGTGTTTCTTGAATGTGACTGATGTTTTCCCACTAAAAGTTGAGGTCTGTATTCACTGTTTGACTCTGGGCCAACCTGAGTTCTCTGGTCAATAGATAAGGCAGAGTGATGCTATGTGACTTCCAAGGTTTGGTCATAAAAATGATACAGCATCCACCTGTTCCCTTTCTTAGCATACTTGCCCTTAGAACTCAGCTATCATGCTGTAACAAAGCACAGACTAACTCACATGGAGAGGTCAACATGGAGAGCAAACACGGCCCCCAGTAGATAGTCATCACCAAACACCAGACATCAGTGAAGGAGCTTTCTGACCATTCAGGTTTCTAGCCTTTGAATCTTCCATCGGCAGCTCCAGAAAGCAGAGCCCAGCTGCTCCTACTGTGTCCCGTACAAATTCCTGACCCACAGCATCAGTGAGCATGACTCATTACTGTTCTGTGCCACTAAATTTGGGGGTAATTTGTTATGCACCCATAGTAACTGGAACAGACTGATACCATGTAAATCATACACACAAAAAAAATAAGATAGCTAGGGAATTTAAGTATCTCATTTTCTATTCATTCAGTTAATATGCATTTGCTAGAGCAAGTGTACTCAATCAAGAGTCTGTTCTGGAATCTAACAACTTAGTAACCAAATTGTCAGGGATCTACAACCAAAACATAGAGGCACAGTGATAAACATAGAGGCACACTGACACTTTTTATCTACAGATTAAACATGGTCCCTGGGCCCTTTTAACTTTTTGACAGAGAAAACAAACTTCTGTTTGCTGATCTCGAACAAATATTTTAGCTGAGTGCTCACAGATTTACTTTTAACTAAAGCTCTGTTCAGGAATGAGGAAATTCTAATAAGTAGCTCAGGGGTGGCTAACCTTAGCTCCTGTGGTAATAATAAAACTTTATATTTACTTGGGGTTTTACATTCTTAATCTCAAGTGGGATTTTTTAATTCCTTTGTACAGATTTAGTTTAGAAGCATATAGTAGCCATAGAATGTAATGTGTGTGTGTTTGCTTCTGCTTGCAGCTGTTGGGGTATATAAGAGTGTATGCATACCAAAGAGAAATATGTGCAACTGAGGATGAAACAAAGAAACCAGTGACTACTTTTGGCACCTATGGACTTGTATTAAGAAATGCAGCTCTGGGACAGAACCCTGACAGGATTTGTAAATTGGCACTTGCCCAGTTGTTCTGTGGATACAAGGCAACCATCTCACTCTTGGAAAAATACATACCATGGAAGCACTGGGCAGGCAAAGAAAGACATTATATAGTTGCTTAAGGATTCTAAAGGCCTAAGGATTTACTTTATTGCAAGCTGACATGCTAGCTTGCAATAGTTCCAAGGATCAGTTCAGTTCAGTCGCTCAGTCGTGTCCGACTCTTTGCGACCCCATGAATTGCAGCATGCCAGGCCTCCCTGTTCATCACCATCTCCCGGAGTTCACTTAGACTCACGTCCATCGAGTCCATGATGCCATCCAGCCAGCTCATCCTCTGTTGTCCCCTTCTCCTCCTGCCCCCAATCCCTCCCAGCATCAGAGTCTTTTCCAATGAGTCAACTCTTCACGTGAGGTGGCCAACGTACTGGAGTTTCAGCTTTAGCATCATTCCTTCCAAAGAAATCCCAGGCCTGATCTCCTTTAGAATGGATTGGTTGGATCCCCTTGCAGTCCAAGGGACTCTCAAGAGTTTTCTCCAACACCACAGTTCAAAAGCATCAATTCTTTAGCACTCAGCCTTCTTCACAGTCCAACTCTCACATCCATACATGACCACAGGAAAAACCATAGCCTTGACTAGATGGACCTTAGTCAGCAAAGTAATGTCTCTGCTTTTGAATATACTATCTAGGTTGGTCATAACTTTTCTTCCAAGGAGTAAGCATCTTTTAATTTCATGGCTGCAGTCACCATCTGCAGTGATTTTGGAGCCCCCCCCCCAACAAAATAAAGTTTGACACTGTTTCCACTGTTTCCCCATCTATTTCCCATGAAGTGATGGGACCGGATCAGTTCGGTGATCAGCCATGATCTTTGTTTTGTGAGTGTTGAGCTTTAAACCAACTTTTTCGCTTTCCTCTTTCACTTTCATCAAGAGGCTCTTTAGTTCTTCTTCACTTTCTGCCATAAGGGTGGTATCATCTGCACATCTGAGGTTATTGATATTTCTCCTGGCAATCTTGATTCCAGCTTGTGTTCTTCTAGTCCAGCATTTCTCATGATGTACTCTGCATATAAGTTAAATAAACAGGATGACAGTATACAGCCTTGACGTACTCCTTTTCCTATTTGGAACCAGTCCGTTGTTCCGTGTTCAGATGCAGCATATGTTAGTCACTCACAGCAATAGCAGGAGCTGGAGAATCAGCATTTTACACCAGTTCCTAGGTCGCAGTTCTTGTGGGATGTCTTGAAGAGCACAGACAATACCTGTAAACACAGTGAGTTTATTATAGGAAAAGAGCAGGGTTTGTTAGGCAACTTGCATCTGTTGTAATATGCAGTCAACATGCTTGATCTTTGCTTCAGGGAGAGGTATTTTCTTTATTATAAACTGGACAGGAAGCATGCCTGCCCTTTGTTTCATGGGGAAACACTGTATCTTTCAAGGCAGTAAGTAAGCTGATCTTTGCTCTGGAGGAAGATATATCCATATTTTAAGGCTGTTTGCTATATGAATATGCTTGAAAAAATATTTCAAAACAAAGGAAAGTCAATATCTGTGCAAACGAGAAGTGCAGAAATATTGAGATTCAAGGAAAATTGTCCCCTGGTAGTAATCCCCGGTCATCAAAGATCTAAAGAAATTGCAGAACAACTTATGCTTTGTCCAGTGATCAAAGGTCAATGACATCTATATGCATTAGAGAAAGTGTAGGTATTAATGTGTGGGCCATAATTTGGAGTTGCATATTTTTCCCCTCTGTACTGTCCTTCAGGGTGGTTCCCATCACTGAGACAGCAAAGAGAGCCTTAAAAACATTGTTTCCTTTGAGTTCAAGAAAGAGAGCCTTAAAAACATTGTTTCCTTTGAGTTCAAGTTTATCTTTTCCTATTGGTTTGGGCACTAGATGACTGTTGAGACTCTGAACGTCATAATTCACAATGACACTGTGAAGTGAGTAGAGTAGGTATTTATTCTCTCCAGCTCATGGAAGAGGAAATTACTCCATGGCTGGTATGAGGAAAGAGAACACAAGAGTGACAGATTGGTGGTGGCAGATGCAGAAAGGTAGTAATAAAAGCTGTTTCTGAGACTTACCTAAAAGAGTAAAGGAGGCTTATAGGGGCTCAGCTGCTTTGGGTTAAAGAGGATGTTAATCGCTCACTACTTTCAAGTCTATTTTCAGCCATTTTACTGCTCTGCTAATTGGCTGCATCCTTGTGAAAACGAAACTAGACAAACAGCTTATTGGCCCAGGGAGATGCCAAGAAAGATTGCCCTTTTTTTTTTTTTTTTGCCTGAGCTCTTGCTGGAAACAAAAAATGTCCTTGACAAATTAACATCCAAATTATGCCATATTTGTGGACTAGAAATCATGCTACTAAGAAAGTTCATATGCATTAATCTCTGGCTAGTGAATTACCAGGGACTTTGGTAGAAGCAAATACAAAGCCACTCTGAATGATTGCTTTCACAGCCCAGGTTGCAAAGGAATCAAAAGATTCCAAAAAGGAATCCAAAAGATTTGGATTCAAGATGAGCTCACAATAGAAAATTATAAGGTAAAAATCCATCATAGGCAGTAACTTGAGATAGAGACAATAAAACAATTTTGTTTCAAATAATTAGATAAAAAGAGGTAAAACCTATGAGAAAAGAATAAGATAAAATGAAAAATATATAAGAAAATTTGGGAAAAACAAAAAATCAACAACCAAATAGTTGAATTCTGCTGCTGGCCAGGGTGGAATTCCCTGTTTCTTTCTAAGAGATAACAGTTGACACTCTGGACAAAGCATGACAAAGAAGCACCTAAGAACCCTGGAAACCTAGCAGAAGTGGACAGATTGGGGAAAAGGAGTCAAAATTAGAAGAAGTGACCTATGTAGAAGTAAATTTGCGATTTCTTTCCTCTTAAGTTCTCCATCTTGCATTGAGATCCCCAGTTGCAGAACTGTAGCTACTTTTTTTTTTTTTAATTTCAAACTTTTAATTTTATAGCTGATTATACTTTCCAGGAGACTCAGTGATAAAGAATCCATCTGTAATGCAGGAGACTTGGGTTCAGTCTGTGGGTTGGGAAGATCCCCTGGAGAAGGGAGTGCCAGTCCACTCCAGTATTCTTGCCTGGAGACTTCCATGGATGGAGGAGCCTGGTAGGCTATGCTCCATGGGATCACAGAGTTGGACACGACTAACACGTACATATAGGTGGTTAACAATGTTGTAATAGTTCCAAGTGAACAGCAAAAGGGACAGCCATGCATATGCATGTATCCATTCTCCACCAGCTCCCCTCCTATTGGGCTGCTACATAACACTGAACAAGTTCCATGTTAAACACTAACATAAGCTCTTTCTGGCCAGTTCTGAAAAAAGGATACCAGAGAGGGTGTGGAGAATGTCAGGGGAGAGAGCTGGAGAAGGGGAACCCTAATTATGTCTTTGAACCACAACTAATTCCAGGCTCATGCCGGACCTGGGCAAGCATGGGGCAGGTACCTAAAGCAGTGTGGCGGCAGCTCTGAAATCTGAACTCACAGCAGAGCCACTGCCCAGGGAGAGTGAGACAGACTTGTGTTCTAGACCTAACTGAGTTGATTGTAAAACAAATTCTCCAAGACTTTAGCAGGACCTAATGTTTCACTACAGATGGTGACTGCAGCCATGAAATTAAAAGACACTTAGTCCTTGGAAGAAAAGTTATGACCAACCTAGATAGCATATTCAAAAGCAGAGATATTACTTTGCCTACTAAGATCCATCCAGTCAAGGCTATGGTTTTCCCTGTGGTCATGTATGGATGTGAGAGTTGGACTGTGAAGAAGGCTGAGTGCTAAAGAATTGATGCTTTTGAACTGTGGTGTTGGAGAAAACTCTTGAGAGTCCCTTGGACTGCAAGGGGATCCAACCAGTCCATTCTAAAGGAGATCAGGCCTGGGATTTCTTTGGAAGGAATGATGCTAAAGCTGAAACTCCAGTACTTTGACCACCTCACACAAAGAGTTGACTCATTGGAAAAGACCCTGATGCTGGGAAGGATTGGGGGCAGGAGGAGAAGGAGACGACAGAGGATGAGCTGGCTGGATGGCATCACTGACTCAATGAACGTGAGTCTGAGTGAACTCTGGGAGTTGGTGATGGACAGGGAGGCCTGGTGTGCTGCAATTCATGGGGTCACGAAGAGTCGGACATGACTGAGCGACTGAACTGAACTGAATGTTTTACAACAAAACTCATAATGTCCAATATAAAGTTAAAAATTACCCCAATGCCAAAAACAAATAAAAAAGGCCCTGGGGAAATTTGACCAATTTTTAAGGGAAAAAGACAATAAACACAAAATCCCAAGATGATCCAGAGTTTAAAGAGCAAAGACTCTTAACTCAGCTATTACTATGCTTCATATCAAGATATAAGCACTCAATGAATGAAAGATAGAAGTTCTATGCTGAGAAATAGGAAACTATAAAATAGAACCATGCAGAAATATTAGAACTGAAGTACAATATCAGAAATTAAAAAAGAATCCATGGATCATCTCAGCAGCAGAATGCAGATGACTAGTCAGTGAACTTAAAAGGTAGATCAATAGTAATTGTTCAGTCTTAGTTGTTGTCGTTGTTTAGGTACTGAGTTGTATTCAGCTCTTTTGTGACCCCATGGACTGTAGCTCGCCAGACTCCTCTGTCCATGGGATTTCCTGGATTGGGTTGCCATTTCCTTTTCCAGGTTATCTTTCTGATTCAGAGATAAAACCCATGTCCCCTGCTTGGCAGGTGAATTCTTTACTGCTGAGCCAACAGGGAAACCCTTCCAATCTTAACAACACAGCAAAAAACAAAACAAAACAAAACAAACCACACACACACACACACACACACAAAACAAATACACACACACATACACACACACAAAGAAAAGAAAAATAACCTAAAACTGAACAGAGGCATAGGGACTTTGGAGACAATGGTAATGTGTCTAACATTTTCATCATTTGAGTGCCAGAAGGAAAGGAAAGAGATTGGTACAGGAAAAAAAAAAAATTGAAGAAATAATTACTGAAATCATCCCAAACTTGAGACAGAAATTTACAGATTTAAGAAGTTCAGCAAAACCCAAACAGGATAAGCACAAAGAAAAATGAGCCCAAATACATCATATCATAATCAAATTGCTGAAACCCAAAATAGGAAAAAATAAATCTTGAAATAATACATTTTGTGCAAAGAGACAGCAATTTGAATAGCCAAAGACTTTTCTTAGGTCATGAAGGTCAGAAAACTGTGGAACTATATATTTAAAGTGTCAAAAAAATGCTGTCAATTCAGAGTTCTCTGTTCAGTAAAAATATGTCAGGAAGGAAGAAACTCTTAGAAAAGAAGAAAAGTATTAGAAAACTAAGAGTTTATTACCAGCAAATCTGATCTAAAAGAAATATTAAAGGAAGTTAATTAGGCTGAGGGGAAATGATACTGCAGGGAAACTTAGAACTTGAGGAATGAAAGAAGAACAATAAAAATAGCAGATACCTGGGGAAATTTAAGGCTATCCTCAAGTTCTTCAAATTACAACAGCTGAGAGCAAAAATTATAACTGTGCTGGAATTATCAATGTATATAGATATAAAGCATATGACAGCTGTAACGTAAAAGGAAGAAAGCAAACAGACCTATTATGATTGTACCGTATTTTACTTGAAGTGCTAAAATATTAAATCAAAATAGACTAAGAATTAGATATGCTCTTTTATTTGTATGGCAGCCATGAAAATTATGCAATTTATGCAATTATAGTCCCAGCATCAATGAAAGTTTAAATAGAATACCAAAAAACATTAAAAAATAACCAAATAAGCTTCATAAGATTGTAAAATAGTTATTGACCTAGAAACTCAGTACATGGCTTAATCATCTGGCTAATGACAACTAAAGAAAAAAATATAATAAATTGAAAGCTAAATATAAGAAAATTGTCAAAGACACAGCAAAAAGAGATAAAGCAATCAATTTTATTGACAAGGTGGGGCAAATGTCTTTTGAAAGGTTTAAAAGAGTATCTAAAGTGAAGTAACTGAGTAATGTAATCATTCATCAGTGTTTTCAGTTTCATAAGCATTAGTTCACTGCTTATATTTTTTTAAAGTTTATAAAATATTTGTTAATTCCTTGAATTTAGACCCTCTGCTTGGGATGGGATTTTTGTTTTATGCATTTGTATATTTCTATATACTAAAAGGTGATAAAGTAGTAGTGTGTAGAAATACATAACAAACTGTGGGAAATTCTTAAAGAGATGGGAATACCAAACCACCTGACCTGCCTCCTGAGAAACCTGTATGCAGGTCAACAAGCAGCAGTTAGACCAGGACGTCAAACAATGGACTGGTTCCAAATTGGGACAGGAGTACTTCAAGGCTCCTTGTCATCTGTATTGTCACCTGCTTATTTAACTTGTACGCAGAGTACATCATGCGAGATGCCAGGCTAGATGAAACACAAGCTGAAATCAAGATTGCTGGGAAAAATATCAGTAACCTCAGATAAGCAGATGATGCCACCCATGGCAGAAAGCAAAGAACTAAAGAGCTTCTTGATGAAGGTGAAAGAGGAGAGTGAAAAAACTGGCTTAAAACTCAACATTAAAAAAAACTAAGATCATGGCATCTGGTTCCATCACTTCCTGGCAAATAGTTGGGGAAACAATGGAAACAGTGACAGAATTTATTTTCTTGGGCTTCAAAATCACTGCAGATGGTGACTGCAGCCACAAAATTAAAAGATGCTTGCTCCTTGGGGTGGGGGTGGGGGGAAACTATGACAAATCTAGACAGTGTATTAAAAAGCAGAGACATTACCCACAAAGGTCTGTCTAGTCAAAGCTATGGTTTTTCCAGTAGTTGTGGTTATGGATGTAAGAGTTGAACCATAAAGAAGAACACCGAAGAATTGATGCTTTAGAGCTGTGGAGAAGCACCTAAGAGTGCTTTGGAGAAGACTCTTGAGAGTCCTTTGGACTACACAGAGATCAAACCAGTCAATCCTAAAGGAAATGAATCTGAATATTAATTAGAAGGACTGATGCTGAAGCTCCAGTACTTCGGCCACGTGATATGAAGAGCAGACTCATTGGAAAAGTTCTTGGTGCTGGGAAAGACTGAAGGCAGAAGGAGAAGAAGACAGCAGAGGATGAGATGGTTGGATGGCATCATCGACTCCATGGATATGAATTTAAGCGCACTCCTGGAGTTGGTGATGAACAGGTAAGCCTGATGTGCTGCAGTCTGTGGGATTGCAAAGAGTCAGACATGACTGAGTAACTGAACTGAACTGAACTGAGAAGGTGATAAAATGATATTGCTGTTTTGGGATCTGCTGTGAAGTATGAAGAAAACTTGGCTATGCTGTTTTCCAAGTTGTCCTCATTCTTGTGGGCACAAATATCTGTTGTTACTAATTTGAGGAAAGTGATTCTATAATTTCTGCATCTACCTAATGTGAATTGCAAAATTCCTTGGCAATACTTTAAATTCATTCAGCAACTCAAAAGGACATGAGTCACCAGGCTGAATGTGGAGACCAGCCAAGTCTTGGTGGGATCATAACAATGCGCTCACCTCTTGCTTTGAGGGAGCTGCCTGCTGGGAAGAGCAGAGGAGCCCCTGGGTGAGACATTTCTCTGTGGATCTGGGGAGGGAGGCTGTGCTTATAATACACTGGAAACAGAATTTGGCAGTGATGGGATACTTACAAGTTTTAGAGAGTAAGAATTAAGGTTGCCTAATGTTAGCAGGTTACATGGTAGTCAAACAGGAACAAGGTCAGTTTTCATTCCAATCCCAAAGACAGGCTATGCCAAAGAATATTCAAACTACCATACAGTTGTGCTCATTTCACATGCTAGCAAGATTATGCTCAAAATCCTTCAAGCTAGGCTTTAGCAGTACATGAACAGAGACCATCCAGATGTACAAACTGAGTATAGAAAAGCAGAGGAGCCAGAGATCAAGTTGCAGCATCTGTTGGATCATAGAGAAAGCAAGAGAATTCCAGAAAAATATCTACTTTGGCTTTATTGACTATGCTAAAGCCTTTGACTGTGTGGATTGTAACAAACTGGAAAATTCTTAAAGAGATGGGAATACCAGACCACCTTACCTGCCTCCTCAGAAACCTGTATGTGAGTTAAGAAGCATCAGTTAAAGCCAGACATGGAACAACAGACTTATTCAAACTTAGGAAAGGAGTGTGTCAAGACTGTATATTGTCACTCTGCTTATTTAACCTATATGCAGAGTACATCATGTGAAATACTGTGTTGGATAAATCACAAACTGGAATCAAGATTGCTGGGAGAAATATCAGCAACCTCAGATATGCAGATGACACCACCCTTATGGCAGAAAGTGAAGAAGAACTAAAGAGCTTCTTGATGAAAGAGGAGAGTGAAAAAGTTGGCTTAAAACTCAGCATTCAGAAAAAACTGAGATCATGGCATCTGGTCCCATCAATTCATGGGAAATAGATGGAGAAACAGTGGAAACAGTGACAGAATTTATTTTTTTGGTCTCCAAAATCACTGCAGATGGTGATTGCAGCCATGAAATTAAAAGACGCTTGCTCCTTGGAAGAAAAGTTATGACCAACCTAGATAGCACATTCAAAAGCAGAGACATTACTTTGCCAACAAGGGTCTGTCTAGTCAAAGCTATGGTTTTTCCAGTGGTAATGTATGGATGTGAGAGTTGGACTGTGAAGAAGGCTGAGCACTGAAGAATTGATGCTTTTGAACTGTGGTATTGGAGAAAACTCTTGAGAGTTCCTTGCACTGCAGGGGGATCCAACCAGTCCATCCTAAAGGAAATCAGTCCTGGGTGTTCATGGATGGAACAATGATGTTGAAGCTGAAACTCCAATACTTTGGCCACCCGATTTGAAGAACTGACTCATTTGAAAAGACCCTGATACTGGCAAAGATTAAAGGCAGGAGGAGAAGGGGACAACAGAGGATGAGATGGTTGGATGGCATCACCGACTCAATAGAGATGAGTTTGAGTGAACTCCAGGAATTGGTGATGGACAGGGAAGCCTGGCATGCTGTGGTCCATGAGGTCACAAAGAGTCAGACATGACTTAGCAACTGAACAGCAATAACAGCAAACAGGAACAAACGCAGTAATAAGGAATAGAACAAATTTGTTATTTATCTAACCAACCACTGTTCTCTTTAATCCTCTCAGCAACCCTGAATGGCAAACAATATCATACACATCTTAGCAATGAGGAAACTGAGGTTCAGAGAAAGATGAAGCTGAGATTCTGTGACAGATGTGTCTGGCTCCAAAGCCTTTCGGTTACAACCTGTGTAATTCTTAGCATTATTGATGTTAGTGGACATCTAAATAGATAATGCTTGTTTTCTGCTCAGGTGTTTGTAATATACAGATGTGTGTATGTGTGCTCAGTCACTTCAGTTGTGTCCAACTCTTTGTGACTCTATGGATTGTAGCCCGCCAGGTTCCTCTGCCCATGAGATTCTCCAGGCAAGCATACTTGACTGGGTTGCCATGCCCTCCTCCAGGCGATCTTCCCCACCCAGGGGTTGAATCTCCTGTGGCTCCTGTATTGCAGGCGAATTCTCTACCGCTGAGCCCCTGGGGAAGCCCATATACATATAAACATGCCTAAAGGAATCTTTGAATTATATCTATAATGAAAAATGTTTTTATTTAAATGATACCTACTTCAGTGTGCAGTCCTACTATTGCATATGTCATAGATTCACTTTGATGGAGCACCTTCTTACTTAAGACCCTCTTACCTAGTGAGGGGATCTATGTCTAGCTAATTTAGGGAATAGGGTTAGATTGCATTCACTACCCTGTTTGTCAGGCTTTGTGTGGAAGTCTATTGTGAGCCTGTCCATCAGAGTTCACTTTATATGTGTGTGCACACACACGTACATACTATCACTGTCTCAGATTCTGTGAAGTTAAATAAGTCAGTAGACAGTGAGGTTAATTATCCGTTTACTCTAGAGCCTTAGTAAGGAAAGACCAATAGGTGATCATAAACCTAAGGCCTTCAGAGAACACCAGGCCTTGCTGAGCTGAGTAGCTGGTGGATCCACCCTGTATTTGTGCATAAGGCAGGGAGATGTCTAAAAGGTGTGTTTCAGGAGATTCTAAAAAGCCATTATAATGGCCTCTTTATAATACAACACATACCATTGGACAAATAGTTACCTAATGAGCCCTATGTATTAGGTAATTCACTGGGCTCTAGGAAAGAGAAGACTGGCGTGCTGCAGTCCATGGAGTCACCAAGAGCTGGACAAGACTAAGTGACTGAATGACAACTGTGTACAACAAAGATGAAGGAATCAACGTCTATGACTTCTCAGCTCTCCCCATTCAGTGACAAAGAAGGACCAGAAAGAAAATAACGATCAGGGTTGTAGGCTGCGCAAGGACCCAGGTCAGCACATACCTATTGCTGTGAGGTGAGGTGGGAGGGGAAAGCCGTGGAAAACTGCAGGAAGATATTCCAGTTGGATGTTACGGTTCAGTTAGAATTCACCAGGGTTATGAGAGCACAGGGCATTACAGGCAGAGGGAAGTGTCGGGCAGAGCAGTGGCAGTGAACTCTGCTCCTGGCCAGTGAGGAGTGTGTGGCTTGAGCTTCAGAGAGTCTGGAGAGGATGGGATAGAAATGTGGAAGTGGAGGCTAGGAAGGGTCAGAGGCCACATCACAAGGAATATGGCTTTATCCTGTTGGCTGCAGTTAGGGATGATAAAATTGACGGTTTAAACTGGGATGATTTTGAGAGCAAAAAGGAGAGGCTGAAAATCTTTGGAATTTAAATTTTTGAATATTCATTTATCATAAACATGATTCTATTAAGTTTTTTGAAGAGAAAATTCTTTATTAAAATATGAAAAACATTTGTTTTTTTTACATTTTCTTTTAATTTTTCAAATACTTTATTCTACTTTACAATACTGTATTGGTTTTGCCATACATTGATATGAATCAGCCACAGGTATACACGATCTCCCAATGCCAAAGCCCCCTCCCACCTCCCACCCCACCCCGTCTCCCCGGATCATCCCGTACACCAGCCCCAAGCATCCTGTATCCTGTATTGAACATAGACTGGTGCTTCATTTCTTATATGATAGTATACATGTTTCAGTGCCATTCTCCCAAATCATCCCACCCTCTCCCTCTCCCTCAGAGGCCAAAAGTCCATTCTATACCTCTGTCTCTCTTATGTTGTCTAAATTCTTAACAACACTGATAATGCTATCTTGCTTCTTTACTGATTTGTCAGGTGAAAAAAACAATTTTATGTTTTTATTAAGTTTTGCACTTCTTTAGTTACTAGTAAGTTTGAATATTCTTGTAGTTTAAGTTTACATTCTTCTGGTCAGTTATTCATTCATGATTTTCACTCATTTACCAGTTTGACTCTATTTTTTTCTTTCTGAGGGGAAAAAAAAAAGAATTTTCCAATCATTATATGTAGTGCTTAGTAAAAGCTAATATTGCACCTTTTTTTCATGGTGCATAAATAAAAATAAAACAAATATAAAAATAGCTATTTTTGATCCTGAAAAATAAAAACAATAAAACACACACATAAAACTTCAGCTCTCTGATTCTATGGTATGTCTACTATTTCAACAGCAGAGTATTCCTGGTAGTGTGCAATATAGGCTCTAAATGATTTGAACAGTTTCTTAATGAGACATGATCACTACCAACCACTCTTCTTTTTGCTTAAGTATTCATTGTTCTTTTGCTTTATTATTTTCTGATGGTATTCTTTTTAGAGAATGTGCTATACGTAGCTTAAGGAACTCAAGCACTAGAGATATTCTTAAATGTAGAACAGTGACATAAGGGAAGTTAAATATTTTATAGGTTATAATTAATGGAAAATTGAATATTACCACAGAAAAGAATTTAACAATTACTCACTAAAGTGTACTCTTCTGAAACATTATTGCAATGAAATGGATGAAAAGTTGATAGCAGAATCAGTGAAATAAAATTAATAAAATTAATTTTAAAATAAAATTAATAAAAATTCAATGACAGATAAAAATGTAGCACATTAATGTCATGGGGTCACTTTACATAATTTTATATTTTTCTTTCTTTGCTTGCTTGATTTTTCTCTTTGTTAGATATTATTCTCTTTTCTGATGATGTTTAAATTATTTTATAGTAAAATCAGTCCATCTTTTAAGTTGTCTGATTTGGTGTTATAATTTAGAATTTTTTCCCCACATACTTGTGTGTCTAGTCACCAGATTTATTTCTAGTACTTTTGTGAGTTTGTTTTTACATTTCATTTTTCAATATAGCTGTAATTTATGTTAATACACACAGAATGTGGTAGAGTTCTAACCTATATTTCTTCCCAAGTGATTAGCCGTATGTTCTTTGCTGTTGTTTAGTCTCTGTTGTGTCTGACTCTTTGCAACCCGTAGACTGTAGCGTGCTAGGGCTACAATGGCTTTGTCCATTGGATTTTCCAGGCAAGAATACTGGAGTGGGTTGCCGTATTTTTCTCCATGGGATCTTCCTGACTCAGGGATCAAACCCCTGTCTTCTGCATTGGCAGGCGGATTCTTTATCACTGAGCCACCAGAGAAGCCTTATATATTCTTCAGT